>CAJNSZ010000114.1:179829-216576 GCA_905329745.1 Rotaria sp. Silwood2
TGACAGAAAACTCGGGTACCCAACACAGACCGTGACAGAGAAACCTGGGTACCAATCAGAGACCGTGACAGAGAATCGGGGTACCCATCACAGACCGTGACAGAGAATCCGGGTACCCATCACAGATCGTGACAGAGAATCCGGGGTACCCATCACAGACCGTGACAGAGAATTCGGGTACCCATCACAGACCGTGACAGAGAATCCTGGGTACCAATCAGAGACCGTGACAGGGAATCCGGGTACCCATCACAGACCGTGACAGAGAACCCGGGTACCCATCACAGACCGTGACAGAGAGACTGTAGTTGTAAAGCATCAGATATACGGTTAGCTACAAATGTGTCGTAAGGAAATGGAGCAAAAGGATTTCCATTTAATTAGTAACAATAGGTTCATCGTGCTTCACATTTTTAATCCCGCAAGGGATTGCGCCAACAGCTTTTTTGTCATGTAATCATTGTGGTGTTCGTTTTTCTACTGAATTAACATTGTATGATCATTTGTGTCATTGTTGTCATAAAGATTTAACATGTACAACAAAAATTATTACCCCCTTAGTTGAACACATTGATGATCCTGTTAAGAAAATAAAAGTTTATCTCATGTTACATCATTATCTGCAACTTTTTGATGATTCAGGTTTACAAGGTATACCTGTCCACCACAATCTGCTGTCAACACCGATTCTCATTCTCCTTTAGCTGAACATCCACGCCGAGTTTCACACCTTAATCGACAAATTATTAATAATGAAGTTAAGAAAATGTTAGAGAGTGGAATTATCGAACCCTCGAATTCATCTTGGACTTCTCCTGTTGTTATAGTTAAGAAACTTGATGGATCCCCTAGGTTTTGCGTAGACTATCGGCGCTTAAATTCCATTACTCAAAAAGATGTTTATCCATTACCTCGTATCGATGACGTTATTGAACGTTTAAATGGATCTCACGTATTTTCTAAACTTGATTTATGTAGTGGGTACTTTCAAGTACTTCTAGCACCTGAAGAGCATGCTAAAACTGCATTCACAACTCCTGATGGACTTTGGCAATTTACTAGGTTACCTCAAGGTTTAAAGAATTCACCATCAGTTTTCCAACGATTGATGAATCAAACTCTGAGATCATTACGCTGGGATATATGTCTTGCTTATTTGAACGATATTATCGTCTATTCCCCTTCGTTTGATCAACATCTTTTAGACGTTAATCAAGTATATAAAGTATTACATGCATCAAATTTTAAATTGAATTATAATAAATGTGCATTTTTTCAACATGAAATTTCATTTCTTGGCCATAAAATTAATGCTGATGGTTGTTCACCTAATGATGATAACATTCGTTCTATTATTCAATTTCCTTTGCCTCAATCGAGTAAAGCTGCTCATTCTTTTTTACAAATGATCGGTTTTTACCGACAATTTATTCCTCGCTTCGCTCACATATCAGCACCACTTAATAAATTTACTCGCAAAGGTTTTCCATTTATATGGACTGAAGCAGAACAATTAGCCTTTGATCAATTAAAGGAGGCTATCACATCTCCTGCGATTCTCATTCTACCTGATCCTTCACAACCATACATTATCCGTACAGATGCTTCACGTGTCGGTATAGGTGCTGTACTATTACAAAAGCAACCTCCTGATGATAATGATAAATCAACTATATCAATATATAAACCAGTTGCTTTTGCATCCCGAGGTTTAAAACCAGCTGAAAAGAAATATTCTGCTATTGAACTTGAAGCATTAGCTATTTGGTGGAGCGTTACTCAAAAATTTCGATCGTATATTGAAGGACAACAATTTTTTCTTGAAACTGATCATAAACCATTACTATCATTGATGAAAAAACCTTATCATAACGCTCGTATTGCACGATGGATGACAACATTACAACAATACGATATGATTATTCAATATATACCCGGAAAAGAAAATACAACCGCTGATGCTCTTTCTCGTTATCCAGTTGATAAACCTGATGTTAATGATGAAGATTCACCTCGTCTTATTACTTCTTCAACTCAAACTGATAATATTTTCGTCAATGTTGTTACAACCCGTTCAATGACACGACAACATTCATCACCTGTTCCTTCAACAACAACTTCATCATCAGCTCCTTCTTCTAGAACAACAATAACACCACCTGAGACACCTCGATCTACTCTGCCTGTCCCATCTTCTTCTTCTTCTTCATCCTATAATGACATTAACATTTCATTCGATCATGATATATTAACCTTACATCAGGATCAAGATCTTGGTATTCAGAAAATAAAAAAAGTTTCACCACTAACCTCTAAATATACACTGGATGATCATAATATCCATTATAAAATGATTACTCGAAAGAATGGTCATGTTCTTCAATTACCTTATGTTCCTGCTTCTTTAATTCCTCAAGTATTATTAATGTATCATAATTCGACATTCAATGGTGGCCACTTCGGTATTAAACGCACTTTTTACAAGATACGCGACCGTTTCTTCTAGCCGAATATGTACCAAGATATCGAACGACATATTTTATCATGCATTAATTGCCGAAAGCATAAACCTTCTCGCCGAAAAACTGATGGTTATCTACATTCAATAGAACCACCTCGCGGTGTTTGGGAACGTCTTGCTATGGATTATGTTGGTCCTGTACCTCAATCCAAATCGGGTAATAAATATTTTCTTGTACTAACTGATTTATTTTCCAAGTTCGTCATCACCAAAGCCGTCCCCAATAATACATCAACAACAGCTGCTAAATTTTTATTATTTGATGTCTTTATGATCTATGGTGTTCCAGTTGAAATTATTACTGATAATGGCCAACATTTTTCTTCTTCTTTATATGAATCCTTGCTGACGTTAACTCAATGTTGTCATGTTAAAACTACACCTTATAATCCCAAAGCCAACGGTCAATGTGAAAGACATAATGCCACTCTAGTACCCAATTTACTTGCACTTTCTAATCGATCTCGATCTGACTGGGAAGATAAATTGGTAGCTACAATTTTCAATTATAATGCTACTCGACATGATTCTACTGGTTACACTCCATTCGAATTAATGTTTGCACGTCAACCTCGTTTTATAGCTGATTTCACCTCATCATACTATGCAACAATTTATTGAACATGCAAAAATGGCTACTCGACAAAATACTCTTCGACACCAACAATCTTCTAAACAACGTTATGATTGCAACCGCTCAAATCCTCAATATTTTGTTGGTCGACTGGTGTTAATTCGTAATCGAAATCCACATATCAACAAGTTCTTCTCAAGATTCGTTGGACCGTACACCATTATCGCTCAATTACATAATAAAACGTATATTGTTAAAAATCATAATACAGATCATCAAGCACAAGTACCTATACATGGTATACGAGCTATCAATTAACATATTATAATCTGTTGAACTTATACTTTCCTATCATTCAAACCATACCTCATGCTATATATATAGACATATAAAGAACAACAACAGATTTACTGTTGTTCATCCTGATTTATTTTCTTTCACATTTGCTGTATTCGTTTTTCTGTTCTTAGTTTTGCTGTTATTACACCTCGTGCTTCCTTTAATTTGATTTATTTTCTGTTTTTGTTTGATATCTATTTTCGTGAACAGATAACACCGTTCACTAGCAAAGGGTGGAGGTGTTAGGTAGTGACGCTATCTGACACCACTACCTCTCTTCTTCTTTTCTCTATCTATCCATTGGTCACTAGACTCACCTATGTTTTGTTCGAATGTATGGAAAAAGGCAGAAAGGAAAAATGTCGAAAGGGAAAAATATCGAAAATAAAAATGTCGAAAACAAGAATATGAAATGAAAATGAGCATGAAACATTGAATTGAGGTTGAGGGAGACTTGTACTTCAATATACTATCGTTTTCAGCATTTCTATCCATCTACATTTGTATTATTTTTGTTTTCGATATTTTTATTTTCGACATTTTTCCCTTTCGATATTTTTCCTTNATGAGGCCATTCGCTCGAGTTATAGAGAGTCTAGAGGCTTGACAAGAACTCAACAACCATTCACATACTATTTTTCATTAGTAAGAGATTTGCTTCTGAAACTTTCAGGACACAATACCCAATGATGGGGGAATATCTCCTGAAAATTTCAGATGCATTTATTGAACTATCACTAAGTTATTAACCTCTCAATGTTATGATATAGTTTTTCGGTATATCAATATTTACACTAAAATGATCATAGTTCATCAATGGATAGATGAACTTTAATGAAATTTTTAGTACAAATAGCTATTAGATAGGGCTACAAAATGAGAGGTTGGCCAACTCAAAATATCTTACCTTTCTCGAGTTAGCAAGTTCACAATGGATACCAATGGCATCCATTAGAACTCCATTCTTACTCGAGTCACTGTGGTGTAGATGGTGCCGCTGACCTACATTCTTTATGGGCTACCTGCACACCTATTTTCACTCGTTCAGTTCTTGTATGGACTGAGATCCGGGGGGGGGGGAAATACTTTTGTCAAGTGGTGTATATAATGCCTCAGTTTTCAAATGTTCAGAATACTTTGTTAGAGATCGATTTGTGTGGAGCATCCAGTGAGATATTGTAGCATTTAAAGAGAAACAAAAATTCATTGTATCTAGAAAAACAAATATCTTTCGGATGAAGTGAAAAGTAAAATTTTATATGAAATAAAACGAAGATTTTCACGAATAAAAACATGTCACTGAGAAACTTACATGAAGGAGAAATATTTCATAATGGATCACCTCTTATTATGGCAAAAATTATGTTGCTGATGTATTTTGGAGTCAATTAAGAAAATAGAAAACAAACAACAAAAAAATTAAGTTAGGAAAAACGTATTGCGATATTAATAGAAATGAGGCTCTAGAAGATTGTTGAATTAATGTTTCTATAGTACCTAAGATCATACTACCACCATTGTGACTGATAAATTTTAAACCACTAACGTAAAAATGATCGACAACTGATATTGTGACAGTTTCAAACATCACAGGTAAAAAGCCAATTTTTTCTGGTGGAAGCTTCATAGCATTGCATCGAGCAAATTGTAAATTGTACCGACTCTTCAAGGATACGGTTGTACTATAAACAAACCCTGCCTGAGTTTGTAGTTGAATGTCAATGTTCATTAATCTAGGTTCCGCACATGTCGATGGGTGAGTTGACGTAAACCAGCAAGAACTTCTTCTCGCCAATTGAATATCAATTGTTGTGCTTTTTCCTACTTCTACTTTGTTGAATAGAACAATTACTTCCGATTCAGAATTATTTCCAAAGTCGATATGAACTGCGTTTTCAATTAGTTCCAAACAATCCAAAGATAAATTACCCTTCTGTGGTGGATTAAGAGCAAAATGTGGAGGTGGAACTTGAGAATTATTGTAAGCAGTAACAAAAGAAGCAAATATGGATTGAGCATACTGTTTTAATGGCATAATTTGTGCACCAGTAGTACTAATAATATTTCCAGTTCCATTGAAAAGCCGAATAGATTGAGTATTGTCGAAAAATTGACGACCAATTTCAGTAAGATTAGCAGGAAGCCTATATTGAATACTTTCTGTCAACGAAAACTATTTTTCAAAAACTATTTAGAGAGATTTCATTGGTTTAATAGGCAAAGCCCCAATACACAATTTGGTTGTTTTGGGATCTATAATGCTCGAGATGCAAAAGTTCTCGCAAAAAGTTTCTAAATTTCAACGTTCATTGCCATGCAAAAATGTAAGATTGAGTGCCTTTCTCTTTCAAATACTACAATGCAATAAGAGATATTCTTCATAGACGTGGAGGCATGCCATGTGTCAGATTTATGAAGAAGGCAAAAACAATTTGGTCCAGCAATATATAGCTCTAATTCTTGAGACTATCTGTATGTTAATATAATTGAAAGAAATGTAACTCACGGAGTTGAAGACTGGAGATATTTTGCAAGAGCTGGATCAGCATTGACACCAACATAGGCACGAAAAAATGCCGATAATGAATAGATAGCTGTTCTACGTTGTGATTCTGATTCATTGATTTTTAACAAAGTAAGATCAAGAGATGTGTTCGCAACTGGTGGATATAGATCTCTAATTTTGAACGTTGTTGCATTCACATCCCATAATGGATCCTGATCGCCTAGACACATCGGTAATCCGACTTGCCATTCAGTATTAAAATATTCATGATTAGCACCTATCATAACCTTAGTAAGAATTATTTCTTTTCAAGTGTAGAGTCACGTTTATACTAACCGTAAATATGTAAAACATGATTGGGACGTTTCGCAGTGTACAATTGATGATAGGCCAAATAAACATGAACTATATAGAACATACAAGATTTATGAGTGCATATCAGTTATTTTGATAGTACCTTGTACGAGGCCGTGAAATGAGTCCTAGAGTCTCTTCATAAAAATGATACAGTAAGTTGTTTTGCAACGTCTACTCTTTTTCGCTTTTGAAAATACACATTTTCATAGCCTATGCCTAATTTACTGTAGCATCTTTTATCTCGAGTATTCATTTATCATTCCAAGTATGAAATGATTTACTTGTAATTAGTTAACGATGGTGACAGACGGAAAACAGGAAATTCTCATTGAAATAGGCATGCTAATTTTTTAGAAGTTCTGCCAAGATTTTTGTATGCAATGAATTATATTTTATTCAAATGTTTTTTTTTTGCTGATAATCAATCATTTTTGATGTACTAAAATATTACATTGAGAAGTGGGCGGATGAGTGTGAATATATGTAAAGAGAAGACACATATCCATACTCACACCCACAACTACAGATTAACTTACCGTAATCAATTTCATCATCTTCACATCCTGATACAAGCATTCCCCATGGAATATTTTCCACACCAAGTGTGGTTCCATTCTGGCCATAATACATGGGCGCGATCTCCATAATTGCTCTAATCATCACATCCGGTAGTCGTTCACGCCATTTTGGAGCATCGCTGGGTCCTTTATTTTCCATCAACATATTATAAGCATTGCGAACTCCTTCGCCACCACGTGAATGTCCCATCATACCAACTTGAGAAAAATCAAACTTGTCCGATAGATCGATGCCGCCCAATACTTGTTTCGAAGTTTTAGCATTTGCATTGAGTTCCATCATTTTTTGCAGGGTTCGAAGAACAATGCGTGCTCGAACGAAATTTAGTGTGTCATCACCGGGAATACCCCATTTATTGTTTATCAAAATGATATCAATCGAAATAACAATATAACCATACGACGCAAAATATTTGCCAAGATAGGCAAAACCAAGATGGCTAGGAACTGTAGACAAATTATTTGGGCAATGACCCCAACTATCAGTTGCTTCTAGATCAAGAGCAGGATAGCCGGGTGGCACAGGTAAACGACAATCTGCGTGTTTTCCCGGAAGAAAAACTAGAATTGGAAATGAACCTTGTGTATCGTTTGTTGTTGTATTCGGAAAATATATTTGTCCTCTAATTTGTGTCGTCAAATTGTTTGAAGATGGTGTGAGCTCTGTATCGTTGACAATCGGATATTCATAGGAAACTTCAGCGATAGGAAAAGGACCATTTTCAAAAATTTTATCGATATCTATGCCTGTTTGTTGTTGCTTCTATATTTACAATCAGTACGGCATGTTTCTGATTATATCGAGATCTTACCTTAATATGAAATCCTAATGAGCTGCTAAACAGTATTATTGAGAATACAACAAGACAACGAAAATGCATTGCAATTACTGTAATCTAGAATTAATCAAAAGGAAAAATTCCTACTCGTACTTGAGGAGTAGAAACGAAGTCAATTATAGCAATAGTTATTCAAAAAAGGATATACATGAATCTGTTTTCTATTATCCTATCAGCTTAGTTTAATCTAATTTGCATTTCAATTTAAAAATGATTTGTAACATGTATGCGAAGTGTCAAGAAGAAGTTCATGTATAATATAAAAATATGAAATTGATAAAGAAAAGCTACCTTGTATGTTGAAAATGCTTCAATATCAAAATTACATATGATTCATTATATTTTTGCTTGTGACTGAATACAGCCAGATTTCAATTTTTTTAGTCGCATAAGTAAGATATGCTTATCATGACTTTATTCTTTGCAATAACGAAAGTAGAACATTAAAAAACAAGCATGAATTATATCAGATTACATTACTTGTGCAGAGTGCATGATAACACAAGGCATAAACTTGATAAAAATACTGGTATAACAACCTTGAATAATGATGGATATCAGAAAAAAAAACAGTCATAAGGTTACTCATAGAACGTCACTTTTATCTTTTTGTTGTCTTTATGGATATCATACAATCAAAGGAGATGACAGAATGACAGAAGCCACAGAATAATAGAACAGAAACATCGTCTGGGAACTCCACAGATGAATGAACAATTATTAGCTATTTGCTCTGTAGTAGTGTATCAAATATATGAAGTGATATAATAAAAATTTGAAGACAATTCTCGATCATTTTTCTGTACGTATCTGGTAATGGCCGAAAACGAACATCACAAGCTTTTCCCCCATTCTTTGATAAGAATAAAACACGTTGTTTGCACTATATGAGTCAATCACAGAAAGTAAATAATATCTAACTGCCACAAATACTTTTTCTTGGCTCTTTTTTTCATCAAATAGTCGATATGTTTGCACCTAGCAAGCGCTTAAATAACTACTTTCTTTTGCACAGAAAAGATTCAACAAGAAAATAGAGAACGATGCGCTACATTGAGCGTAGAGAATGCTTCTTCATTCTTCTCAAATAGCAGAAAGTCAATACTCAGGTGAAAGTTATTTTGAATGATCACATTTTGATAATCATACTGTGGTTCTTTGAAAAAACAATGTTTTGGCACATTGTTGTGTACGAGTAAAAAACAATACTGCAAGCATCTAGTCAAAGACGTCTTACCCATACTTTGATGATGGTGTTTTTTTTCTGACGTGTATAAGAATTTCATTCGTCTTTAGTTGTGATTATTAAACGACGAAATGAAAAGTAATGACCGATCAACGATAGATCTGCAAAGACGTAACATTAGTACATGAGCAAGGTCTTTTCTTCGATTCGTACTTGGGTATTCGACACATTCCCCATTTACGATAACAATCGACATAAAGACGTAAATCGCAACATGTGCCTTTTATTGCATAACTATACATTGTTTTGCGATTGGTTCTTTTGAATCATCTCAAGATCAAACATAACGACGGGATTAAAATTGTCTTTCTCTAAAATAACATCGAGAACTATTATCAAAAGACGATTAGCCGTCAATCATCACACGACTAATCGTCTCAATGGAATTTCATAATGATAGGAAAAAGGAATTCATAAGCACTCTTATGTTATCATAGCTTAGCGTCCCCATTTGTGATCTACATGTGACAGATCTAATAAAACATTTGCGAAGTTTTCATTCGTAATTCAGGGTCTTTAGTCAGAAAAAGTATCGATTGGAAAGCTCATTTGCGTCTATAAGTTATAAATTGTTCTTTTTCTTCGAAGATTTGAATAAAAAGGTTTTGGTATACCTTTAGAAAATTGTTAAAATTAAATTTATATATAACCAATCTTGATATCAAATTGTTGTGAATATATAAATAAAGTTTCTGTCAACAGTCAATAATTGTTTAAACAAAGTGAACAGGCATAATAGCATACGTATTTCATACATGAAGCCCAAGGAGACACGACGTACTTCAGTACTTCTAGAGTATACGAAGCACACAGAGCATCATGAAAGTACACTGTTTGTAAAATAAAATGTCAAGCGAACTTGAATTTTTTTTGAAAATATTATAAAATGACTCGAACGGATAGTAGGGGACGTCAAAAAATCTTATCCCTACTACAGTCTTGTTTCTACATAGTTTGTATTTAGTTTGTAATCTGATTCGTTTTTCAATAGATAGAGCTAAAAAATGGTCACTAAGTAGACAGAGTTTTGACATAGGAAACATTTCGCTCTAACTGTAGATGAAAAAGAATTTCACCAAATACGAAATTCATGCAGACACCAAGGATGAAATGGCGTACTCCTGACTTTACTTCGTGTACTCTTGTAGTACGGGAGTACGTCGTTTCTCCATTGAAAAATCAACGGAGTTCAATTAATTGAAACAAAAAGGGCACATCTGATAGCAGCTCTAGTTGCTGATTTATTTCGATAAAGAACGATCCAATTTCATTAGGGTCAGAAATTCAGATTTTCCTTACACATAATAATTGGTGCCTGATCAACCTTTCTCTAGTCGATGTCGGTTCTGTACATTTCTCCATCGACTACCATCTCTCATACGAGTAGCAAACAGATAGCTGTTGAAAGATATTCTTCTCTAGATAGATTGCTTTTCGAGATCTTTAAGATAAGCGATCATTTTATTCACGATTATAATTATTATTATTACGCTATTGCGACTTGCGAGACATTTATTGTCAATAGCTAAAGTTAAACAACCAGAAGAATATGTTTGAAATAATATTTTTATTGCTGTTGATAACATAGGAAATCAAATACATTTAAATGCGTAATGTTGTTTTAAGCAACGGATATGTGGAGATTCATATTGTGTCCATACAGTCCTCATCATAACACTTTTCTGACGATTGCTGTTGATGTTTCGAGACTAAGTTGAGTTTCTGCAGAGGACGAAAAACAAGCAGCGATGGAATGTTTGCCAATGCTACTGATGAACAAGGATTGAATTGAGAATGTGAGAAATTTGGCCTTTGCTGTCTCTCTTGAGATATTTCCTTTTGTCGCCAATGAATCGCACGTTTTATACAAGAGCCCTGATCATCCGAATGAGATCGTCCACAGTTGAGACATATCAACTTTGAAGATTTCGTTCGCGTTATCGCTAAGTTCGGATGTTCTTTGTGTATTTCTGCCAATGGGTAATCGAAATCAGTAGGAGTCAGCACACAACCATCCTAAAAGAAAAAAGACGGCAACAAAAACACTCATCTACATGGTCGGTAATCGCGTATTGTTATTACAGCCGCGGTGACATTCATTCATAGTTTGTTTTTCAACACAAAAATGCGAATAGTTGCTGGATAATTCGAAGAAAGAATTCAGACGTCAATTTACTGAAATGCACTGTGTTGCCCTTGAATAAAGGATATTCAAGAGTATTTTCATAGGAGCCAAAAGAATATATCTAATTCTGCTTTCTTCAGAATGGAATTTTCGCTACGAATGATTTTTTCTTATTTTCTTAATCATCTACCTTTATCAATTCGATAACTATTCTTGCAATATTTTTTGCATCATCTAAGCCGCAATGTAAATGGCCAATCGCTTGAAGTCCCAAGTATTCGAGCATGTTAGCAATCCCTTCGTTTAAGAATAAAATAAAGCCCGTTAGAAAATAACAATTGTTGGAAACTTACGACCCATTTTAGTCGAATAAAAATTCGAAAATACTTTTTTAACATCAATCCATTCATATGCCCACGTAGGATAGGCAATGTGTGCGAGTTCACACTGCATACGTAAATATTTACGAAAATCTGATGAACTGTCGGTGCATAAACAATAAAGTAAAAAAGGGAATGAATATATTTTATTTACGCTCATGATCGTATAAATATATTACCCATCGGTGACAAAAATACATTTGCATTTCGAGAATGATATATAGTCTCTATTGTTCAACCATTTCTCAAGAAAGGTGAGCACATCAGCAAACAGAGGCGCGTTATTCACTTGTTCCTATTTGAAATCAAATACAAAATCATTTTATAATTTATATCCTTGGAAATACAAACTTGTGTTATACCAGTTAACTGTTTACAATAATCTGATAAAATCGGCTGTATCATTGGTCGGCAATACGACTGAAATGTGTCAACCTGGAAGAATAGATATAAGATAGGTCTGAGTCAATCAAATCACGTTCAGATTGATAAAGTCTTTTACAATTGTTCTTGTGTGAACATTGATGATAACGATGGGAAATTCAATAATTTCTTGAATATAAGCACGTGGTGGTGTCGGTGGATTTGCTACACATGTTGCTTCAAAGTCGATGACAGCAAAAAAATCGAATTTTTGCTGTATTGATTGACTGTTATTCGGCTTGCAGCTTCCTGGCAGAGGATGGATCAGCATATGCAAATTGTCTCTTGAAAACAAAAAGAGATCGTAGATTTAAATGATAGATTTCGCGCTATGCAACAAACTTTACTGATAAATTCTTTTGGATTGATTTTTATGCAAGGACATTGGATGAAAGTCAAGATATTTTTCGATCAAGTCTGCCGTTTCCTGTGTAAAATAATGAAAAGAAAAAAGATCAGATTATATAGAACGCAATCACTCATATCGTCAGTACTCTCATTGGTTAAACACGACGTCATTATGGGAAAAAACCAGTTACTCAGTCAAAGAAACGACATCAAAAAACGCATAAAAATGTTGCGAAATTTGAACGAAAAAAAATCGTACCTTTTGGATCCTGCTGTCTTCAGGATGAAGACAAGCAGAACGCAAGAATTTTTTTCGCTGTCATACCGACAAACAGCTGTGAAACGAAATGTTCATTAATGCGGCTGTATCAATCCACGTTGCATAAATGATGCAATATACATGTAAACATCCGATTCACGACGATCGAACGCAAGAGAGTGATTTTTCGATTTTTCTATAAGATCGTAGAGACTTCACGAATTGTTAGGATCCCAGAAGTTAAAGTTTACCAATGCATTTTTCTTCGTTCACAACTTTCACGCGTTATGAACATGTTAAAATGTGCGCTTTTTAGGTTTTTTTCGTTAAAGTTTTGAACGAAATAAAACGCATTAATAAACTTTACGAAAAAAGAATCCGGAAAAGGTGCTGTTTTTATGATTGTTTTCGTTCAAATTTCGCAGCATTTTTCTGTGTTTTTGTTGCTGCTTGTCTGCCTAGGAAGCTGTCAAATTTTTCACATACCTCATTTCAAGAGGTCTTGTAGTATCACGAGGTTTTGGAAAAATCAGATCTTTGAATTTTCACCTGACTCTTTTCGTGTATAGAGACCTTAATCAGACAAGCTTCCAAAAAACCCAAGAACTTTTCAAAAAAGTCTCTAGGAGATATCAAGCTGCCAAAAAAAAGGTCGTTTCTATGGATCGTGTACAGAACTTTTTCTTGGAAGCTTGATATCTCCGAGAGACTTCTTTGAAAAGTTCTTGATTTTTTTTGGAAGCTTGTCTGATTAAGGTCTCTATATACGAAAAGGGTCGGGTCAAAATTCGAACATATGATTTTTCCAAAACTTCGTGGTACTACAAGACCTCGTGAAATGGGGTATTTGAAAAATTTGACAGTTTTAGCCAAATCTAAATGGAAACTCAAATATTTGTAGAGTTTTTACTAGAGCACGATGTAGTACCTACAGACTAAAGAATCATTGCAATCGCAAGAAGTATCTGAAGTAGTTTTCGTATGAGTAAATTGGGTAGCAGAAATATGTCAAATTTTGAGACTTAGTTTGCTGAAAAAATGCATAGATGAGTATGAATTCTTAAGTATTTTAACATTGCCATAACAATCCTAAAATAACTAAGATCTCATATGAATGATTTTTTTTAGCTAGTAAGTCTGTAAATTTCAAATCTTTCCTCTAGTCCTCTGTTCAACTCAGAAATAAAGGGACCAGTAAAACAAAGTTGAATAAAAGATGAATATGAAAATTTTCATTTGTTTTTTTTTTTATCAGCTTTCAATAGTACTTGTACCATCGAGTAAGGAACAAAACGATCTTAAACCGAAGGTAGAAATTTATATATATAAGCTAATATCCGTTTCAAATTGCAAGAAAGGTAAACTATTTTTGAAATTATTTTTGATAAAAACTAGATAGACATCTGGGCATTTCACCATTTAAAACAGGAAGTGAAACTGCATCGGTTCTTGAATGACCGTCTGCTAGCTTTCTGAAACAGAAAACATTGTGTAATGTGAAAGCTTCACAATTTTAATTTTCAGTAATGGACCAGAATCGTCAACTAAAATTAAATAATCTATGTAAGTTCGATGTTACAAATGTTTAGCAATTACGAGCTATTAACATTTTACTACACCTTTTCGGCAGTTTTTTCACGGAAATTTGATTTTCTTTCTGATTTGTGTTTTGATGAAAATTCACCTTATAAACCTATTAAAAGCCTTGGTTTTTTTAAAAAACTTAGTGGAAAAATCTGTTATTCAGGATTCGATGCTGTTTCATTTCTTCTTTTAAATAGTGAGAACCGTAGATATTTATTGGTTCCTACGAAAATTTATTCAAAACGCACTTACCGTTCTTTGCATTTGAAACGGATACTACAATAGGTTCACAATACAATGCTTTATTAACCTCGTTCATTGGATTTTTCTGGATTCAGCAAATGAATTATTGAACTTTGAATCTATTCGATCTATCTATTTATGCTATATATATATATGTTCGATTACAAGATCTTTTTTTATTGTTAAACTGATGACGATAGAAGTACTATCAAAAGCTAGGAAGAAGAAAAATTTAATGCTCATCTTTGGTTTAATTTTTTTGTTTATTAAAAATTCTATATATGACTGAAGTTCATTACTAAGGTGGGGAACTTTACTAGCAAAAGTATCATAAATACTATAAGAATTTTATCTAGTAACTGAGTGCTGTCTTAAAGCAAATTATCATACATAAACATTTGATGCATTTTGGTACCATATCATAGTCAGAGAAAGTATCATAGTAACGTGTTTTAGACGTAAAAATATTCGCTTTTTACAGTAAAAAGATAATTTCGTCGTGAACAGCAAGTTTTAAAACAGGATTGGCTTCAAACTCACCATTTTTCTTGAAAACACTTTTTTGAAAACATTGAAATCTCACATTTTTTTTTGTGTTAAAACGTTTCTTTTTTTATCAATTTTATCTGACTGAAAGTTTGCCTAATTACAGTTGAACTTCACAACTGAAGTCTCTCTTGTTTCCCCCTTGAGATAGACTATACAAAAGTTTGCAATAACATAATAATTTTTATTAATGATACGTTTTGAATTCAAACAAGTCAATTTCGAACGAAAATTGCTAAGTAGAGGCATGTGCCTAACCCACTGAAAAAACCTCGTCAATTAATAATGAGAAAAAAATCATTCGACGTGAAAATGACTCGTATGCTCATCAACGCCGACTAAAGTATCTCAATTGATCGAATTCTAATTACAAAATATGGATAGATGTCGTATGTTGTTGATCAAGCCAATCATCTCTTTGATAAGCAAATTAAATCAACCATTTGAAATTCGGTTACCTTGAAATGAATGTAATTAGCAGGTTAAAAAAAGACTCTATCAATAATCGGTTGATTATCGTCATAAAAGCAATGCACAATAAAGAAGGCATCAATCAATTTTGTAGTTTGTTCAAGACCGAATATGATCGAGTAGATTTGTAGTCTCATTGACTTCTAAAATACCATGTACGACGAGACTATTAACTATTTCATTACGAATAGACAATTATGAATAATAGCAAAAACTATACACGTCATACACTAGAAATGAAATAGTCTCCTTTCTTTTTCGTGTTCGTCAATCTGATCATACACATACACATTTACTTCACTACAACAAACATGTTTTTTTGCAATCCTACTTCAATTTTTTTTATCTAATTGAATTTCACTAGGTGACGACTATACGAAGAAGCCATGCGAACGCACTGAAATCAATTTCTTTTCTTATTTCACGCTGACAGACAATTCTATAGGCATACAACGCACATCTACAGCCATTTTTACCCTTTCATTTGTGCCAGTCTTTCGTTCTTTTTGTCACTTCATCAACCAGCCATGTTGCAGCGTGGTATTACATCGATAACGTTTCATCATCGTCGAATTCCTCAAGCATCGTATCATTCGTCAACTACTATGCCGGTTCTCGTGAAACATTCACCATCATTAGGTCGTGGTTATGTGAGTCAATGATGACCAAATGCATTTTTCATATTTTATGATGAATTTCTAGTTCTATCAAAAAATGCGCAAATTTATTCGACTTGTTGGCCATGCCGTTCGTGTCTGTCTGCTCGTTCGAAAATATGCTATTGAGGCATTACGTCGCGCGAACGAACAAATCATTTTCGAAAATAAAGATATTCTCTTTGATCTGAGACATTTCCGACGTCCCGCTGAAGTAATCCTATGATAATTGTGTTTAATCTCTATTTGTTCTTCGTAGGATACAATCGGACGTAATATTCGTAAAATTCTCAAATCAGATCCAAAAACAAGATCCGAAGATGATATTCGAATGGTTGTTACTACATTGAGTCAAGTCATAACACCGTTTACAGGTTTTTAGGCACACAGATTTTTCTTTCATGATACTAGGCAATAATTATGAAGCTCTCGTGTCAATAAAACGAAGAACGATTTGAACTTATTTTGAAGCTTTTCAATTCATCCTATGCTTGGGGCTTGAATAAATTCATGCGAAAATATTCATAAGAGTTTTAGAGATACTATGTTTCAAAACAAGATTATTTTAATGTGAAAGACAAAGCATCAGAGCAATATTTCTAGCGTTGAAATGAGTAATTAATACCCTCAGCTATGCCTTTTGAAATATTTCCGTTTGTCGTCAAGTAAATCTATAGTTGACGAATGATACTGTCTAAAGCTACCCGAAAGCCTTTGTAAGGAGTCCAAAAGTACAATTTTTTATAAAATATAATTGTCATATGTGGTTGTTTACTTAAATCGATATCGATTCATAATTAGATTCCTTTGACAAAAGCCATACACGAGAATAAAGTGCACTCAAAAAAATCTTAAATGTCTGTGTAAATAACATATTGTTATTTAGAATTTCCTCTACAACAACAATACTCTATAGCACGTGTGGGACGACTTGAGGAATTCGAAATGGGTCGCGTTATTCTTCGAGAAGGTCATCGAGCCGAAAAGTTTTATTTGATTATTGATGGAATCAGTGAGTGTATTTAGCATTTCTTAGGACCCCAGAATGACGTTCTTACATTGATTACCTAGCGGACGTGTATAAATCGTGGGAGAGTCCAAAAACAAACACAATCAGTTCAAGATTGGTTGCCGTACTCAAGAAAGGAAGCTCCTTTGGAGTACGTAGATTATATGAATCTTGAATAACAGTAATTTTTCTCTGTCTCTCTTCGTAGGAGATAGCTCTATTAAATTCAAAGAGGCGAACTGCAACGGTGTCTTGTCAAACTGACGTGACGATGCTTGCCATTGAACAAGAAGATTTTGTCAAAATTTTTATGTCAAACAAAGAAGAGACCGAACCTGACTTTATAACATATCTACGACAGATACCCGAAGTAAGACTATCGTTTTAAACGAAATATCCTATTTCATGATTCATCCGTTTAGCTTCGTGGCTTTCCTTTTGAGAAAATTCCACCCAATGATCCCTACTTTTGCCATGTGGTCTATTACCGGTAGTTGTTTTTTTAATATAATATTTATCATGAATATATATGAAGTTGATTCTTTTGTTTCATCAAAACTAGTATGGGAACCGTGATGTGCAAGGATTCGAATAAAGACGAATGGATTTACGTCATACGAACAGGTTGTTGTCGTGTCATTAAAGCATTGACTCAAGTAACACCGAAGTTGACATTAAAAAAGAAAACTGAAGTGATTTATGATCATTTTGGTATCGTTATGGTCGATCGTTTTAATTGAAATAGTAATATTTTTCGTAATTACTTTTCAGGTACCAAGCGGAAGTCCCAATATGGCATCGAAGCATTGGGAGCATATCGTCAAGTAAGACTATTGCCAATGCATGTGCTCGCTCGTACATATGATCTGTTTTAGCGTACAGTATCCGCTAAGCCCGCCAAATGCTACACTGAGATCGAGCAGCTTTGTGAAAGAAGTATCTTTGTAAGTATTTTCTCTTCGGACCCTTCGTGATTTCGAATGGCTTTGCTCGTCGTTGAGGGTTTATTCAATGTTGTCTTTGATCAATCCGAAAAGGTCACCAGCCTTACATTAGTCTCTGATGGAGCTGAATGCATTCAAATACGAAGAAGCTTTTTCATTAAATGGGCATCGGAGAGTCACATGGATCGTTTGCGACGAGAGGCAAGTAGCTCCAATTATTGTAATCAACATAAAAATTGTATCCTTTTTTCACAACTTAATATGTTTAGCTTCGACTTTATCTCACAGATGACGAACTACAAAACAAATTGCAGTGCGAAGTCAACTGGACAGCATACAAAAATTTGCTCATACAGCGAATTCGAGAACGCAACAGCACAACTCATAAGATCATGTTCAAAAACTGAGCAAATAATTCTTTTTTATAATTGAAATGATATGAAAACTAAGTCTAAATGTTCAAAATAAGCTGAAATATACTAGTTGACACACTCGTATGACACTTCCAGGCTGTTGTCAAAAAAGTGGATGCTCAAAGCAGTCCTTGACATTTGTTGTGTATTTGATTACTATCGAATTAGATCGAATTGAATTGATGAAACAGTTACGAAAACTTTGAGTGCAGATGGGACACTTTGATGCGTGTACAATTACTTTTATCTATAACGAGAATACTCAAAGAAAAAGTGAAATATCAACTGTTATGACAAAAAAAGATGGGTCCTAACGAAGGAGTCTCAAACTGTATAGAAAATTCTAACAATGAATAGAAGAATTTCAAAATAATTTAATTCAGAATCTTTTTATCTAATCATTCATAACCAAATCACTATCTGTCTACGTTACATGCAAACGAAAACATCTTTCTACTAATGCAAAAGTGTCAAACACACCGTATTTAGTGCAAGTTTTCTATTTCTAGCAATATAGAAACCATTTTACTTCGTAACTTTCAAAATACATTTTTACATGCATTACAAATTTTTATGAAAAGCATATTATTACGCTTAAGGACGTAGAAAGGCGTGAGAAAAACGCTGGAAGATTTTTCCATAGCATCTACAAAAACTAGTAATAGTGTTAGTGAAATATTTTGTCGTGTTTCTTATGACTGACTATAGAAGACTCAACATCTACGATAATAATTGTTGGTACCCAAGATAACAGAATATTTCGATCTTTATTCATTTTCAATTGACCATAATTCCATGAGATAATATGTTGAAAGAACAAAATCTATTTTAAAATCGTATCTTCAAAAAAAAGGAAACTTCCCAAATGATGAATCGTTCTGTGTGTGAGTGTAGATGAAAAGAAGATCCACACCCACATCGTCTCTTTTGAGTCGCGTCGTAAATGTACACAATTAATCAATTTTAAACGTAATAAAGCCTCATATTATAAACAACTGTTATTGTACATACGCGACTGCTTGAAAACTGAAGATGTTAGCGTGAACACTAACAAAGATTTATCAAGTCAAAATAAGACACTGACATGTAAAATTTCTCATTCATTTGTTTCTGCTGTTATTTGTCGTTCAATATAGTTTTGATAATTGCAGAAACAGTGTTTTTTTTTCTATATGGTACAAATATTCCAGAATTGTGTCATTTAGAATCATTTGATTGTTTTGTTGCATATCATGCTTTGCTAATTAAAAATTAAAAAAAGATCTTTTATTGTAATCATATTGTATCGAAGTTACTGATCGATTGATATTATTCTTTTATCAATATTTATTTTAATAATTATTAATGTGTATTTAGGGTACACGTTTTTTTAGAATTAAGGGTTCGAAATATGATTATTGATTAACATCTAATCATTCCGTTATCTGCATTCATAGTCAACATATTAATCATATTGTAGCTATTAGCAATGTTTAACCACTCGTTTTTCCGCGTGGTTCAAATGGAAATAAGAAACTTATAAGTGCCAAGGCACCGAAAGCAGCTGCACATACATAAATGGGTATATTCGAATTGAGATTGGCATACATGCCCACAACCGCAGCGACAATACCCATGATTCGATTGCATGCCACAGTGATGGCATTACCCGTGCCTCGATGTTCTGATGGAAGTACTTCTGGTGTATAGGCATATAAAGTCCCATAGTAGATGTTCAAACAGAAACTGATCATGCAGGCAAAAGCCAAATTCTCAGCAGCAGTACGAACTGTTGTGTACGCGAAAAGGAAGATCATGGTGAGTAGAGCACCAATAACCATAGTGTATCGTCGACCAAGATAATGAATTTCCACTAGAGCTCCAGCCACCACGGGACCAAATATGGTGCACGTATTGGTGATGGCATAATTGCGGTAGGTTGTATAAGTAGAGCCATCACCTACGACTGCTCCTCGTGAGCGCAGATAGTAGGGCAAAAAGACATTGTAGAGAGGATAAGCGAGACCAATCAAAGCCCATGAAGCAATATTAAGTAAGGTTGAGCAGCCCATTCGTCGATTTGGGAAAAGACCTATCATGAGAAAATTCGATAGAAAACTGTTTCAATCTGCGACGGTATTTACCTCGAATATGATGAATGATTATCATCGGATGATATTGTTTGATGTCACTGTTTTGACGCACTGGTCCGAATGATTCGAGTTGTTGCAAAGTCAATGAACTCTGTTTTCCTGCGCCTTGAGCTATCTGATGAATAATTTGCACTACCTCAGCGTCCCTGTTTTGAGAAAGTAACCATTTAGGCGATTCCTTCAAGCGTATGACAACGATACGAAGAATAGATAAAACAACCACGAGTCCGCCCAAAGTATAGAACGTATAGCGCCATCCAGAATTATTGGCATTCGTACAATCCTGTTTGCTCTCACACGAATACATAGCCATGAAAGGCCATGCTACTAGACTTGCCACCATTTGACCAATGCCCCACCAAGCAGCCATGAATGTCAGAGACCATTGATATTTACCAGGTAGAAACTCTAAGTAGACTGCTGTATCTAAAATCAAGTTACCACCTCCTCCGAATGCCATTAATGAGATCAGAATACACACGGTGAGAAAGTTTGGAGCAGCTCCAGTAGCAATGGCAAATATCGCACATAGAAGTAAGGTAATATTGAATGCATATCGACGACCGATAATCTGCAATATTACAGTTATATTTCACGGCGAAAAATGAAAATCATAACAGTAAAAAAGTATTTTATAATAACTTACATCGGCCCCAAGACCCCAGAATAGAGCCCCAACAAGCAATCCAATTCCAACGGAAATTGTTTGTGCAGTAGTGACAACTGGTTGGTATTGTAGAGCGATTTGTGGTTGTGTTAGAGAATTGAGAAGAAGTAATAAAGAGTCCACTGCATAACCAAAACCGTTGAGAAAGAATAGTTTCAAATGATAGTTAGTGAAACCAATTTCATCGATAGCACTATTCACACATTGGATTTTTAGCATAAGTGTCTGATTTTCGTGTATATCCAAGTCGAAATCCAGAGACACTTTCTCATTATCATCGTTTGTTGAACTGCTCAGATCGAGAGTTCTCGATTGATGTAGTTCATTGTCATCTGTCATCACAAATCTCTACAAATACAAATTCGAGAATATGATTATTAGGATTCAATTCGAAATAAAATATTATATCGTCTCCATCAGAATCATTCCTTTTCTGCTTCATGAGTAGCACAAACATCTATCTTTAGACAGATAGAACTAGAAACTATGCCTAATGTTTCTGGAGCATTAATGGTAAGCTTGTTTGCTTCAAGACGTTCTCTCACATTATGAAACATACTTTTTTCTCAGCACTGAAGAACCCTATCTCGTGAAAGCAAAGTTCAGTAAAGTGAATACTGGAGAAGATGCTTTTTTTGAAGGGCTTCTTCGATTCTTATCAAGATGATGTTATTTTTCTTTCTACAAGCAAGCCCTATCTAAGGGGCTTTGTCATCAGATCCACTTCAATAAAAATGTGCTTATCTTCAAATTCTCTTATGTCATGATAATGTCCTTATCGTAGTTTACTAATTGACGGTAGTTATGTTGCAGTTTCATTTTTGCTCTGTTAGAGTCTTTCAAATATGCAATAGAAAAATAGAATTCGACCATCAGAGTTTTGCTTTTTATCTTGAATTAATATTTCTCGTAGCTATGGAATCTTCAAAAACATGTATCTGAATCTTGACATTCTAACGGGCGGCGCATAAAGAATAGCATTTTCAGTATCTTTTAAATACCTCAAACATATTTCATCGTGCAAACTTTGCCGTTTAGTAAGAAGATTTTCTATTCAATTTTCTACAAACTGATGTGAAGTCATCTTGTCCACGATGAAACCATAAAATTCTATTAGGATGACACTGATGTTTTGTGAAGACACATTTTAAAATTACAATCTTTTATGAAATTATTATTCTTTTTGATTCTGACTATTCTGTTGTGAGATCAGTTAGATGAAAACTCCTTTCTTTTACGTATGCACGCCTTCTTATGTCACTGGAAACAAGCCGTTTTGGTGAGATTACAAAATTTCAATGGCAGCTGGCCTTAGACTACTTGAGCAAAACATTGAGCGTTTTGTTTTCACAAACAATATATATAGTCTCAAACAATATTGCAATGAGCAAGTCGTTTTCGAATGACCGCCAAAACTTCCCTTTCTCAAAATGAAAAAACTGTAACTGAAACTATTTGCATTTTCTAATTCATAGTATAAACCTTAAGAAGGAGCTCCAAACAAAAGCCAAAAAATTATAATATAGAACAGATACAAAAATATTCTGTCTATAAATGTTTTATACTGGTAAGGGATCCTTTTGAGGGTAAGTGGGTAGGTGGGAAAGAGAAGATTCATATCCACACCCTTGTTCGATATATTCATCTGTTGTCTTACTCTATATGACCCAACGGATAAACAAACAATGATAGAAATCTTATTATTCATACTGAGCACTTCGTCTTTCTCCACAATCTGTTAGATCGTACCTAGTTTTGCTGCACGCCAACTTTGTTTTCTGGTCATCATGACGCATAATCTCTGTATCACCATCTAACTGCAAGACAACTCTGCCAAAATACTGATCATTACAGCTTCTGATTAAGCGGAAATGTCGAATCCATATAAAATGCAATAGCAATCTACTAGAGAAGAACAGACTTTAGTATGTCTAGAATTTGTTTCGTTTTTACATTTTGGCAGTAGAAGGATCAAAACAGAGAAAGCCATAAGGACCAACAAAATTATGGAAATCAAAGACAACATCTTTTTGTGAAAACGTTAAAAAAGACAATACCAAAATCAACGGAAAGAAAATGATAAAAGTACAGCAAAAGAATAGAAACACGTTACAGAAATAGCACATTTTATGGTGAGATTCGATACCTTGAGAGAAGTAAAATGAATGTGAATAAAAAAAATCTCTATTCAATCAAAATTACTTTTTAAGTGCAGTATATCTAAGGAGATAGATCAGTCGCAAGTTAAAATTGAAGCATACACTCACTATGGTATAATGAATTTCACAAAAATACAGGTCCAAAAATTTCAAGACTTCTGATTCTGTTGATTGTTAATGATTGACAATGACTGTCAATAGTTGTCAATGATTGTCAATAATTGTCAATGATTATCAAATATTGTCAAACATTATCAAACAATGTCAATTTATGTCAATGGTGGTCCACGACTGTGAATGGTTGCCCTAAATCCAATCAGCTTTTCTCTCTTAGTCTGTTCAGTCGTTTTGCTAGATATCTGTGAAACGACTGTGAGAAGGAGGTTCAATTTTCTAACCGTGTACTCCAAGTGACATAAACCTATTGTTTTCCTCTAGACTGAAAGGCAAGGATTCAGCAACCGTAATTAAATCATCTTATCTATTTGTATGCGTGCGTGTCTGTCTGAAATAGCTTTTTAAAATCCTTGTCTGACTTATGGAATGGCGCATTTTTGTTTTAATTAGCCAAGCGTACATCAAAGATAAGTAAATTTTTCTATCTTCGCACTTATTCTGTGTCGCTCAAGGTTACACTCGGTGCTGATATTGAGAACCATCACTTTCGCAGACACAGCAAGGAGATTTTTAGATTTTCGGATTTCTGTCTGGGTTTTGCCATGTCTCTTGGCATTCGTACTTTCAGTTCATCTTTTGATTTGGACTATGAGTCTTCTTTTGGAACCTATGACTCTTTCTGGACTTTATTCACTCTATTGGAAAGCACTTATACGCTCTCGTGAAGTCTAGCGCTGCATGTAGAATTATAGAAGCATCTTCAGAAGGTACTCCGTCTCATTCTAGCACAAGTCATCTCATTATAGGATGTTAAACTGAATTTGATCTCAGAAAAAGAACATACATAACTTGTTACTATAACTATGGTAACACATTTTGGATCATGCAATGTCAAATCGTGTGATCGTGACATTAAATGTAAACTAATTGTTCATTTGTTGAAACAGTATTGAATTGAGGTGGCAGCATTAGCTGAAATTAAGATACCTGATTCGAGTATTCGCGCGGAAAATGAATACACGTCAATTCATTCTGGATTATCTTCTCAGTGGTCATCAACATCTGGAAATGGTACACTCTTATGCTTGACTCTTGAAGCAATACGCCCCTGCAATAACACTAGTTCTTATTAGACAGCAGTTAATTCAACAATTGTTGAAGTTCTTATTGGATTTCGACTTTTGCCAATTGCCATCATGATCGTTTATGCACTCTGTAAATCATTTGACTGGACTAAAAGATGATATTGAAGTCTGTGATGAGTTCTATACAATTCGTCAATCAACAATTGATAGAACTTATAAGAGCGATATCATTCTGATAATGGAAATTTTTAATGCTCAAGTAAAAGAAGAGCGAACTAATACAGCTGTAGGAACTATTGGCAAACATATTATTGAGAAACGGAATCAAAATGGTCATCGCTTAATCGATTTTTACCCACTTAACAATTTTACAGTTACTATATAATACGTTCTTTTCGCACCAATCAGTACATCAAGCAACATGAACAGATCCGAAAGCTATGCAATGATACATGCTACATCATGTCCTACAGTAGTTAATCGTAAATTCAAGACTAGTGGTCAAGAACTACATGTTCATAGGAACGCTACTGGTGGTATTAGAACAGATCATCATTTATTATAAGCTATCTGCACTCTTACAATGTTGTCATAAAATTGCAAGAGAAGTTTGATTAAGATTAGAATCATTTAACATTGGCTGATAGTAACTTAATTTCTGCTTTCCAAACTGATTTAGTGAAAAATTGCTCCGCTCTGCGATAAGAAGATGAACCATTAGCGATGAACGAAAAACTCACGATATTTGAATATCGTATGCGTGAGCATGGAAAAACCAATGTTGAAAAGAGTGAAAACTTTCAAAATTCTGGCAAGGAATGGTTTACACCAGAGCTAAAGAACACTGTCAATAAAAAAAGCCAAAACACTTATACAATGACAACTTCACCGTAATATGGTCAACAAGAACAAATATCGAAATATATATCGAGTTTCGGTCAAAATAATAAAGAGCAAACTATATGCTAAATAACATGCATATTGAGAGGAATCAATTATAGGTATAGAAAATATAGTTAAAGTGAGGTACCGGCAAAGAAAATTTCAAGTAAAAATCTTTTTGCCTTTTTTTCTACATAGATCGATAGAGTGTGAGTCGCTGACCACGAAAAACTTGAAGATACTCGTCTTTTTCGAAAAACACAAGTTTTTTCAAATGTGCAACATTGTTTACTTCCTTCATTTTGGAAGCTTCTGATAATATTTTTTCAGGTTCAGTATGAAAAACTGAGTATAGAAAGGTTGTTAAATCGAGTTCAACTCCAAAAATCTTTTGATGATGATGCTTCGAAACCCACCGAATGTGATGCGTATCGGTCGATTTTGTAAACCTATCTAGTTTTTCTGTATAAATGATGAAGGCAAGTATTTTATCTCATTCGACTCATCATACCACCATTCACCAAAGTACGTTCCGTTATCTTTTTTCTTTCCTCTCTTGTGTCGAGAAAAATCGTTTATCCCAGCAGCATGTGAGCAAGGGCAAGGTCATTTTAAAATAAAATGCGTGNTCAAATTTTATATTTAATTCTTCGCATCTCAAGTTTGGTAGCCTAAATAACAAAATAAATAACATAGGATCGAATATGTCTTCAAAAAACTGAAATGATTTTCACGTATCATTATAGAAATACGCGCCTGTTCCAATATTGGTACTAGTTATTGCTGTTTGATCAAGATAATTAATAGCACCAGCGATATTTAATGATTGATATTTCTCAACAGCTTATTTCCATTCATTTTTACTAAGTTCAAAAAATGACCCACTAGGACGTTGAACAACAGAATCAGAAGCCATATGAGTACGATCACGACCTTTTGAAAAAAGTGGTATATTTTCTTGAAAAAATCAGCATTTAAGACTGAATTCATCACTTCTAAAGGTTGATTCATCATGAACTAGTAACGACAAAGACGAGAAAAGCATAATGGAAATTTGATCTAAAAAGTCTCGATTGTTGTACTTACACATAAGTATTCTATGCGAGTTTTGAGTTGAAAAATTCCACATAGATGTTTCACCATCAGTAATTTTGTAATAGAAGTCTCTATACATTAGAAAGTAATTATTTAAATTCATGACGATGTTGCACCACATCGTCTCTTTCATGTCCTTCAAATTATGGGCGTTGCGAATTAGCCTCGAATTTAGCTTCCCATCTACGAAGATCCAGACGACAGCTTCTTTCGGATATTATCAAATCATTACCACTTTTTTTAATTTCATGTTAGTTTGTAATATTTTGTATCAATAAACTGAACCAGGTCGATTGCTTTGAAACCTGCTGACTTGTGCGAACATGCTTGAACAACGAATGATTTACCATCTGCTTCAATCTTGGGAAACGTATCATAAAAGGAGTCAGTATGCTTACCACCACGTAAATCATTTTGAAAACTCTTCATAATCACCTTTAACAAATATTGTTACCCATCTATGAGAAGTTTGCGCGCGGTCATAAGACCAGTACTTTTCGAAGATTGATTATCATCTTCCCATTTAATGTTGAAGAAATGTAATGACATACGAAGCAAAGTACTTAGATATTTCGTGCCACATTTTGACTTACACATTTCAACAAGATCAAGAATGTCGGTTAACAAAATTTTTTCATTAAAATTCAATTCTTTATCATCAGTATCCATGTGATACTCATCATTTGACGACTCTCTTGTATCCGAGATCTTTGTATTTGGGCGCTGATAAGATTTTGCGTTTCTTGACTGACTTCTTCACTTGTTCAATTTAGGCATGACAATCTGATCTTGTTGTACTGAAAATAGCATTATCTCAAAGAAACAAATATATTATTGACACATGTCGTTATATTGTGATTTTTAAAGGAAAAGTTTTCCAGAGACCCTTTGAAGATCATCTAAAGACCTCCAAAGAATGTTCATTGAATTTATCATCAGTTTTTACCTATGTGAACTAATTTTGCACTCACTTGATTTGAGTAAAAAATACGCATTTTATTTTAAAATGACCTTGCCCTTGCTCACATGCTGCTGGGATAAACGATTTTTCTCGACACAAGAGAGGAAAGAAAAAAGATAACGGAACGTACTTTTGTGAATGGTGGTATGATGAGTCGAATGAGATAAAATATTTGCCTTCATCATTTATACAGAAAAACTAGATAGGTTTACAAAATCGACCGATACGCATCACATTCGGTGGGTTTCGAAGCATCATTCTCAAAAGATTTTTGGAGTTGAACTCGATTTAACAACCTTTCTATACTCAGTTTTTCATACTGAACCTGAAAAAATATTTTCAGAAGCTTCCAAAATGAAGGAAGTAAACAATGTTGCACATTTGAAAAAAACTTGTGTTTTTCGAAACAGACGAGTATCTTCAAGTTTTTCGTGATCAGCGACTCACACTCTATCGATCTATGTAGAAAAAAAGGCAAAAATATTTTACTTAAAGTTTGAATTGCTTGCATCGCACACGATCCAGCAACGGCTTTTCAAATCATCTCGAAGTTTGTGTGTAAACGGCATGAGTATAAACCACGCATTGACTCAGGATAAGAACGACATTACTGCTTTAGCCAATAATAAAGATCAATAAAATCGATGGAAAGAACAGTTTTATGAAATGTTCAATCTTGGCACAATAGACAATCAAGGCGCTTCATAGCAAATCGTATGTTCCTCGATTGATCATGAAGAGTTTGCTGGTAAGAATACTGTACCAGCTTCTGATGAGGTTGTGAAAGTTTCGAGAAAAGACAATGTATCAGCATAACTTCTGAAAGCTGATAGTTGTCCTACAGTTTCAGATACTTTTCGTTTGCTCCATACGTGAGTATCTTCAGAGTGCGTTTTCTGATGAGAAATTAATTGCGCGAAAGATTGCAAGATCTCATTTGATCAAGGAAAGTCTGCTGTACAAAATGCACTATTTTTGACAATCTGAAGTCTATACTTGGAGTTCACTTGTCTTAATTATGAATATAGTATTAATTAAATTGTAATTAGTGTTTAAAGAAATTCTGTTGTGAATAGTTATTGCAAAATAATAATTACACAATATTATTCAGTTTTCAATTTAACAGAATACTTGAAGACCAAAGTATCTAACAAAACATTTCTCTACTTAGTACTTAATAAAAATTACTAATTAATAATATCAAAATATAATAGTTAATAATTTTTCGAAACTTTTTATGATAGAATGCCGCCTGTTCAATTCTGCATCCAATGATATATTTTTGAAAATTGTCTATTTTTTCATTAAAATGTAATTACCAAAATACTTAAGGTGTCTTATACCTTTGCTGTCTAGTTTATATCGCATTAATGATAGCCATGACATGTATCAGCAATGAAGAAAATGTGCGAGCATGGTTTTTGAAAATATCATCTGTTGCATATTATAAAAAGATTCTTGTCAATGTGTTGCTGCAAATGAATAAGACAATACCATCAAATGAAAATGAGAATATCAAACAATCATTATCTGATCATAATCAGAAAGTAGCAAGCATTCAAAAATTTCCTCTTTTCATGCAACAAGTAAACTCGAGAAATTTTTTAACCGATATATGTCATTAAACTAGCCCATATTGATGTAATTCATATGCGTAATTCCTCTTGATGTTACTTATTATTCAGTACTGGGTGTAGATACATTGAATATTACTAATGAAATCCGATCATTGATACCCATTGTTGCTTTAACTGTCTTACATAATCCTGGTCTACTAGTTAGACATAAACATCACCGAATTGGATTACCTATTGTATCTTATTCTTTAATCTTTTAAAATTTCTTATTCATTCTCTCGGAATGTTAATTTGTATCCGTGAAAGAGATCCTGTTTACAGCACTATGCATTTTCGTCGATTATATTATTTTAATCATCATGGTATTAGTTGTGAATTTTGATAATACTACTTAAACATATGAATTTGCTATATTTCTCGAGATTCTCTTTGTAATAATGGCGATTGTTATGGTAACATTATTACTTAACCATTTGTTTGATTTGTGTGCTCTTTTTTTTAATCCATAAATATGCAGGAAATTCTTTGTTCTCATAATCGAAGAGTCAAGAAAAATTCGTTTTATAGAGAAGTGCTATTCTTCTCAATAAAAGTGATAACCATTCAAAGTTTCTTTAAAATAATTCTTCAGAAGTTAAGGACACCTATTGATCACTCTATGTATCCTTTAGCTCATGGTAAGTTCGTAGTGGTCTGAGTCTATTCTAACTCACTCAAACGGCTATTGTAACATATCTTTAAAAATCACTCAATGTGAACTCTACGTAACCCAGCGTGGCCTGAACACATCCTAATCCACCCATGGCAGCACCACTAATGTCGACGTAGGATCACGTCACAGTATCATTTGGCTTTCAATATTCCTGTTTATATGCGATCTGAATCATATGTTGATCAATCACACAGATTAATAATATCCTTATAAAAATATTTTGACAAGACAATAAATCTACTACACAATATCTTTCTCTCAATATTTTGATGTTGTACAAAGACAAAATGGGTAGATTTTTTCTTGTAACAACATTCGACTCTGTCTGTCATCTATCGATCGAACTATCATGATTGGACGATGCTAGCTATCAATGACTAAGACTGACTTCATTACTCTAATCAATCAACAAATCGAGGTGATAATATAGTAGAAAAAAAAGTGAAAAAGAAATTCTAATCTCTTCTTATCTCTTACCTTTATTTTGATACTTATTAGTTCTCATTTTCAAAGTACCAAACAATTTATAAGCTATGTCGGCATCGGCTATTTATATCTTAGACATGAAGGGCAAAGTAAGTTCAATCTTTAACTTTTATTATTAAAAAATCTCATATGATATTTAGGTGCTCATATCTCGAAACTATCGTGGTGATATTGAAATGAATGTTATTGAAAAATTTATGCAATTATTATTAGAAAAAGAAGATGAATCTCAGTTATCACCTATTTTTCAACATGGTGATATTGCTTTTGTCTATATTAAGTATAATAATGTTTATCGTTAGTATATTGATTCTTTTTATTTTTATTTCTATCTTGTACTTAGTGAGGTTTTCTTCTTTTTTCTTTCTAACAATTATAGTTGTATGTACAACGAAGATTAATGCGAATGTTATTATGGTTTTATCATTTCTTTATAAATGTGTTCGTGTATTTTGTGAATATTTTAAAGAACTTGAAGAAGAATCAATTCGTGACAATTTTGTTATTGTTTATGAATTACTTGATGAACTCATGGATTTTGGTTTTCCTCAATCGACCGATTCAAAAATTCTTCAAGAATATATCACACAAGAAGGTCATAAACTTGAAGAAGTTCGTCCACCACCAGCATTAACACAAACAGTTAGTTGGCGATCTGATGGATTAAAATACAGAAAAAATGAAGTTTTTCTTGATGTTATTGAATCTGTTAATCTTTTGGTAAATCATATATTTAAGTAATTATAGAGTAATTATTATTGTTGTTCTGTTTTGTATATAGGTAAGTTCAAATGGAAATGTTCTTCGTTCTGAAATTAATGGAGCAATTAAAATGCGTGTTTATCTTAGTGGTATGCCTGAACTGCGCTTAGGTCTTAATGATAAAATTCTTTTTGAAACTACTGGCCGTATGTTTATTTTGATTGAACAATGGATTAGATAACTTTTGTTTTTTTTTTGTATTCTGATATTTAGGTACAAAGAACAAAGGTGTCGAATTAGAAGATGTTAAATTTCATCAATGTGTTCGTTTATCTCGTTTTGAGAATGATCGAACGATTTCATTTGTTCCTCCTGATGGAGAATTTGAATTAATGTCCTATCGACTTAATACACAAGTAGATATTTTCATTTATAATATATATATATATCTATATATTTAATTCAATTATGTAAGGTTAAACCATTAATTTGGATTGAATCATCAATTGAAAAACATTCTCATTCACGTGTTGAATATATGATCAAAGCTAAATCTCAATTTAAACGACGTTCAACAGCAAATAATGTTGAAATAATTATTCCTGTTCCATCGGATGCTGATACAGGACGATTTAAAGCAACATGCGGTGCTGTTAAATATGTTCCAGAAAAAAATTCTATGGTTTGGTCAATTAAATCATTTCCAGTTAGTATTTTATATTATTGTACTGTTTCTTTTGACATTTGTTTCTTAATATATAGGGTGGAAAAGAATTTTTAATGCGTGCTCATTTTAAATTACCAAGTGTTCAAAGTGAAGATCAAGAAGCAAAACCTCCAATTCAAGTTAAATTTGAAATACCTTATTTTACTACATCAGGCATTCAGGTAAAAAAAGAAAATTTGTTTTTTAATTCATTTTCATTGTATAATTGAATTTGTAGGTGCGATATTTAAAAATAATCGAAAAAAGTGGTTATCAAGCATTACCATGGGTTCGATATATAACACAAAATGGCGATTATCAAATTCGTACTCAATAATTTTTCGTCCTTCATTTAATTTTCTTTTTGTAAATTCATCATTATTACCACCACCCATAATACTCGCATTCCTAAAATATCTTTAAAAAAATTTTTTGTCAGTATTTATAATCTCGTATACGATCAAATATTTGCGAGATAAAGAGAATAATAATTATTATTAATATCATATTAAAACAAGATAAAAGTTACATGAGTATGACTAAAATCTTTTATTTATGTCAGAGCTGCTATGATTTCAATGTCAGCACGTACACAATGTATGCTCTCCAAGTGTAGACAGAAGAAAGAGGAAAGAAAAAAAATGAAATCAATCATCCCGATGACTCGTTGCTTTATTGCATGATGCAGTAATAGCATTATTTTGTCTTATTCATTATTGTTGTTGTGTTCGGTGAGTGAAGAATCGTAAATACATACACACTTATCGGTGAGCGTATCAAATATCGTCGCAGACGAATTTTATTATAGTTATATCAACGATTAAGAAAAAAAACATGTGTGCTTCACCAGCTTTATGTATTGCACCACGTCATGTCTATGCTGGAATTATATCCAATAAAACAAATAAACCAGTGTTATGTACGATTCATTATTCTTCGAAGGCAAATAATAATGCTGACGAATCAATTTCTGTAACACTTGATTCTGGTGGTCGAGCTTTTATACCTGAACGAGAATATCAACCAACACCAGAAGCAACATTTACTTGTCGTAAAATTGTCTCTCGAATCGATGTTCAAGCCGATAAACAATCATTTTCATTAGAACAACCTTTTGATGGTGTTACATGTCCAGTAACAGAATGGAAATTCGATATACATGATGAACGTATTGCTTCAATTAATCCAAATATGCAAACATAAATATTCGAATCCATTACTATTTAATTAAGAAAACTATTTTATATAAATTTTATTCCTATTAAACAATTTGTTCATCTGAATGTTTTATCATAATTTTATATCGATTATTCGATTTATATTTACTGAATTATTTCCTAGAGTTTGTTCGATACTGTCTTTCATAGACGAAATGTTCGTAGCTATTTTATTGTAATCGAATCGAAGTCGAATAACACTCTTATGTTTTTTACTAGAATTTTTTAGATCGTTTTTATTTCATGAAAAGAGATAGCAAAATAGGCAATATAATAAAGTATCAGTTTATGTCTCTTTTTGATTAGATTATTGTCCTGTTTTGAATTCAAATCGAATAACAATACTACTCATAGATGAAGGAAATTTTGTTTGCTTATATGTAATTATATTAACCATACTATTGGTTGTATTCGTGTCGACATTATAATTTTCATAAGCGTCATGTGATTGAAAAATCCTAGTTCAATTTTTGATAACATCGTTGATAAAATGTTATCATCATTTCTACTTAGTTCCTGGAACATAACAGCGATGACAAGAAACAACACTTCTAGCTTTAATACAGAATGTATTTTCTATGATATCGTAAGAGACCTTATATCAAATACAGATAATAAAGAAATAACTTTTATATTATGTACAAGATATTATAACGAGCATTATAAAGAAGAAGATGAATAATCAATGATTTTAAATTCGAAATATCTATTCATATTTTCCCAGCATTTATTGTCAAGAATTTCCATGTATTTGCCGGAAATCTTTTTATAAAACGACTTATCATTAAAAAAATATAATGAACATATAAAGACACGCATACAAATTGTTATAATACTTTCTGTTGTAATCATTTATACTTACAAGAATATAACTACATTCATGGATATTATTATTAAACAAAATAAATTAACTCAATAAATATAATACAGAGACTGAAACTGAATCAAATCGAATCCATTCTAGCATATGCAATTCATAATGAATTCTTTCTTTATTATATAAGAACACAGTTGCATGAAGGTTTAATTGATTGATTTTCATAAAAGATGATCAATAAAAAAGAATAATAATATTATCTTTCACTTCTTGGTTTTTTTTTGTCTTTACTTTGTGTTTATCTTAGTTATCTATTGTATTGTTTTTTTCTCACCATAATTACGTTGAACTTGGATGAACTTTGATTATCTGCTTGATCTAGCACAAAACCTTGTATATCATCATCTTCTTTATCTGTTGCGCAATTAATATCTACTATAAAACCTTCATTATTGAATAATGATATTCATTGCAAGTATTGTCTAATGATAGTAGATGGTTAATGGTTCCCTCTAGAAAAATGTTCGATTGTCATGGAGTATCCCCCAGTGACTAGATAAAAAAATTCGAANACGACAACGATGATCTGGTGTACCAAGATTAAGATCATAGGAAAAACTAACCATTGATGGAACAACAGCAAGAAGACCAATTATAAGAAATACAAATATTTGATAAATACCAAATGAACCTATAAAAACTAATGAACATGAATAGATTTATTCTTTTTAAATCATATGCCTGCATCAGATAATAATCGTTCAACAGTTTTTGTTATAACTGGTGTAGGTTTAGCTGGATCATATGCAGTAAAATAAGGAGTAATTGAAAAACGTGGTATAGTCAAAGCAGACTTTTTTTCGGGTATTTGAGCCGTTTATGCCTCATACGTAGTCTTTGTACGATTTTCTATTTTTGTTGTATATGCATAAAGAATTAAATCGAGGCATCGTACGTTTATCTTTCGAAATAATGAAAGAAAGAGAGAGAGAGAGAGAGAAAGAAAACGATAGACCTAGATAAATATTCTTTCTCGTTCTCTCTATATGAATTGCGGACAAATTCATGTATATGGTCACTTTCATTTTTTCTAACCATCGAGTGAATTGTACGTATAATGACGATGCAAAATAAAATATGCTTGCTACTTGTGGTACTCCTTCTTATCGTTGTATATGCAAAATCCACGGATTTACCAGATCGAAAAGGTAAATATAATTATAAAAAAATATATAACAGATATTGCGAAGATTGCTGAAACTAATAAGTCATTTTTTTTAAATTTTATATGTTGTTTTCAAAATAATTTATTACTTCGAAAATTGAATATTTAAATAAAATTTACATTCCGTTTTTAAAGGTACTTCTACATCGGATCGCAAACCAGCGGCTGTTGATACTACTAAGGATAAACAAGAAAAACATGAAGATAATTATCCACGATCATCATCAAATCGTCGTAATCGATATTCTTCATATAATTCATTACCAGCAAATTATCGAGCACGAGTACGTCGACCATCATCAAATGACGATTTCAGTTCAAATGATGGGTCTTTAGTTGATTATGGACTTAAGTAAGTTAATCAAGCATTTATTTTATTGTTGATCGTTTTGTTTTTTCTTCTTTTACCTTCATTGTTTTTAGTTATCCTACATCGATTTATCCTGGATCAATGCCATCTGTTGGTGGTGCTGTCGATAATAGTCCATATGTAAACAATGCACCAACTTGCTATGCATTACTTGATCCACAATATCCATTATTTTCGGATCTTTGCGGTGCTGTACCACAAGCTCGATATTCTTTACCAAATTCATTTGGTCATTTTGAACGATGGCAAATAACACAAGTTTTAAATACTATACTTGGTTCATCACCACCAACAAATCCAACATGTACTCGTTCATTACGTCTTTTAATATGTCCATTACTTTTTCCACCATGTCCATCACGATATGAACCTCCAGCAGTTGTTCCTTGTCAACCATTTTGTCGAGGTTTGTTTAAAGATGAAATGTTTCTAATTACTAAACATAACTTTCTATTTAGTTGTTAAAAGTCAATGTTCAGCACCTTCACTTGATCTTCTACCTTGCGATTTCCTTCCACCTACATCTGATCTTTGTCCAGGTATATTTCTCTATTTGAATTATTTCTTTTTTTTTTGTTCAATCTCAGTTCGTTTCTTATTTCATCCTTTAGTTAATCCAGCACCGTACACTTCACTTCTCTCGTCATTCGGTCAACCATGTTAGTTTTATATGATTGTTTGTATTCTTGATTATATTGATTTCACTTTTAGTATCATTTGCCGGTGGTGTAACACAATCGGCAATGCCACAATCTCCACTTTCAGCATATTTAGCACAATCAGGTCTTCAATTAGCACTTTCACAACCAACTTATTCATCACCAATGGCACCATCAGGTGTACCACAAGCTAACATACCTTCTTTCTTCCAACCATCAAATGTACCACAATTTGGTTTACCTCCATCAGCAAGAACATCATTAGTAGCACCATTTCCTTTTAATCAACAGTTCAATACACAACAATATATGCCTGATACAATAAGTCCGGTCTTAGTTAATTTTCCACGTATTCCACATGAATATTATAATGGACCAGCGGCAGGATTTATTCCAGCAATGCGTTCAGCGACAGAAACAACAGATTAGTTTCATTATTTCATTTTTTTATCTTTTTTTCGTCTTATGTCAGTTTTATTCATTTTATTTTTCAAAAAAGAAAAGAACATAAACGATGATTGGTTGCCTCAGTCATAAACACTTTTTTTTATTCGTTTTTCGTCTTTTAACTAAGAAAGAAAATAAGGAGTATAGATAGGAAATGAGAAATATAACAGATGAATAAATGAAAATGGCGTGATATTCATCATGATTCGATGTTATATATGATAGGAATATATTACTGAAAAAAATCAATTGATCGAGCGAAGAGGATACTAAAAGAAACTAAACCAAAACAATGTTCAAAATAATTGCTATCATCGCTCTTCTTGGTAAGTAAACGATTATGTAAATTTAGATCTTAATACTAAAAAAA
>CAJNSZ010000114.1:216659-233006 GCA_905329745.1 Rotaria sp. Silwood2
ACTACATCTTATTTTGAATGTGCTTTTTTTTAATGATTGCACTCTTGAATACTTTGAGAAATAACAGTATGGATGGACTGCCATTGGGATACATGAGCAAGACTAGGTTCATCACATAGTTCAGTAAATGAGTAAAATAGGACGATACAAGAGTGAATTAAGCATGATAAAGAAAAAGGAAAAAAAATAAGATGTAGTATAGAAGGAGGTAGACAGGAAAAGAATAGACATCAGTCGACTTTAATATTAATGCATTGTATGCGAAATCGTCACTTGTTTGGTACGAAGAAAAAGTATTCAAACTAATTATGCCGATAGGCACAATCTGTTTACAACATATCATTCTTGTACGAGGTCATCAATGCTAGATGTCATCCTTGCATAATATCGCTCTTGTGACATCTAATCTTCGTAACTGATGAACTCTCGTTCTTGTTTAGTGTTGTAATATCTTTCTTGCTTTCTCTTTTGTAACCTCGAACGTTCTATGCGGATATTTATGTCCTCTCTTCTCTTGTGTAACTTCGAACGTGCTATACGTATGTTTGTATCTTCTCTTCTCTTGTGTAACCGAGTAGTCTAACGTATCTACTTTATCAGGACGTGTAAAAGAAAAGAACAACACAACTGGATAATGTAGTAGTGGAATTAACATTATACACCGAGAATAGCGGTAACGCTACTCTTCCAGTTTGTCATTGTGATCACAATAAAATAAATGCTATGGCAGTAACGAAACAAACCATATCTTTCAATTTTTCGTTACACTAATCAATTTGAACATTTATGAAATAGGTTCTGAATTGTGAAAGTGTATCTCTCTGACCATAATATCAATAAACTGTGATTCATTTGCGAAGATAAAATCTTTCAATAAATAGAGAGTAGTACATCAGTAATTAGATTATCTTTCATAAATGCATTTGATCTAGAGTCATAAATGATGCCAACTAAATTTTTCATCAAGAATTCATTTTTAATCTGCGAACTTTTTCAAGAGTAAGTTTTGTTCTCTGACATTTGCTATAAAAATTGATACATTTTAGAGGCTCCACCGATGTCTTTTAGCAGCATTCGAATATGAAACAGAGTTGGGATTAAATTCAACTCTGACTTTCTTTCATGTGCGCAGATCTTAGAAGACATTCCTTTGAACCTCGAATATGTATTGCTTTGTATAGTAAATATCAGAGAACGAAATCTACTAAACCCCTCCCCAGAATACAAGGCCACCCTATATTAGAAGGCCACCCCAGAAAAAAAAAACTCACAAGGCACAATAGAAGACCATAGGGTTTCCAGAAACGTTTTTTAGAAATCCAGTGGATTTTTATATTTTAATACCTAAAATATCGGTTTTCTAGTAAAAACCCAAGGTTTTGTAGCTAAAATTACTTTTTTTCTAGTCAAAAAACTGATTTTACGGAACTTGACTGCTAAAAGTGCCTTTTTGAACGTCAGAAAATTTATCCAAAAACCCCTGGTTTTTTAGGTAAATCTTAGCAAAAAATAGCCCACAATAGAAGGCCACCTTGGCAGAAGCGATGCGAATTTCCATAATAGAAGGCCATGGCCTTTTATTCTGGGGGGGGAGTTTATTCTAAAAAAATTCATACTGTTAAAACTGAATTCTTGATAAAAAATTTAATTAACTCCATGCAGGGTACTAGATCGATCTTGAAAAGTCTTTATACTGATAAAACTCCTTTCTTTCTATCGCACATCATAAAATGTTTGTGTGTGTTTTTATTAAAAGAAGACAGGTTCGTGATAGTACTTTTTAACCAAATATCTGTATACTTTATTATCAGTAAATATTGATAACTTTTCTTTTCTATTATAAAAGCATAATAGAAGAAGATATACTGTTTCGTAAAGATTGTTTTATCTAATGCTCTTGACTTCTGATAAGAACAGTCGCACATTACTTGTAAAGAATCATTTCGAGGTAATACTACCTTTAACAACAATGGCGGTGTGGCTCGTCTTTTGTTCGGCCATTTTAGCGACAACAGTCGCCTATGATAATTTATTACCTAATCCTTCAACAATAGTTTATGAAGGTCAAGCTCGATTTACCATCTTATCAACACGTCTCATTCGTATGGAATGGTCACCAACAAAACAATTTTTCGATGGAAAAACATGGCTTGTACAATCACGTCAAATTCAACCAACTCCCCCAGTATTTAATGTTACACGAAATGATACTCATTTACGAATCGATACTACTTTTATTACATTAGAATATCTACGAAGTGCTACAACAACATTTAGTCAACATAATATTCGTATTACTATTCGTGTTAATATTGATAAAGGAGAAACAGTTGTTTGGAATGCCATACCTGGAGAAGAATATGACGGAAATCTTTTAGGTACATTACGTACATTAGACGGAAACCGCGATTCAAAACTCGAACTGGATTGTCGAAAACAACCTCGCAATGATCTCCATTGTACTTATGGTGTTATCTCCCGTCGTGGTTATGCTCTTGTTGATGATACGCACCAACCACAGCTGGATAGTAATGTTCAATGGCCATGGATCATTAATCAACGATATCCAACACCTGATCCTGTACGTTGTCAAGCAGTACCAGTTGGAGAACGCCGAAGTTGTGGATCATCAAATAATACAGAACAACATGAATGTGAACTTCGTGGATGTTGCTTTCAAGCACCATCATCATGTTATTATTCATCGCAAGCTCAACAAGATTTGTATTTGTTTGGACATGGTCGATCTTATTCACAAGCATTATTTGAATTTACACGTCTTGCAGGATCAATTCCACTTCCACCTCGTTATATATTTGGAGTATTTTTTAGTCGTTATTGGGCTTATGCTGAATATGAAGAAAGACAAATTATTACTGAATATATTCAACATGATGTTCCATTAGATGTTCTTGTTACAGATATGGATTGGCATATCACATTTTATAAATTACTTTCAAACGGTACAAGAGATCAAGCTGGACAAGGTATTGGTTGGACAGGATTTACATTTGATGAACATCTTTTTCCAAATCATCAAAAATTTCTTCAATGGTGTAAACAATTGGGTTTGAAAAATACTCTGAATCTTCATCCAGCATCAGGTAAATTAAAATTATATTCTGTTATCAGTTTACTAATGAATTGATTCATGTAGGCATTCAACCATGGGAAGAAAAATATAAAGATATGGCTCAAGCTATGGGAATTGATCCTACTACAGGTCACTATGTGCCATTCAATGTCACCGATAAGAATTACACATCATCCTGGCTTAATATTGTTCTTCATGCACTTCAACAATCTGGTATCGATTTATGGTGGTTAGATTGGCAACAAGGTGAACAAGGTTGGATGAATGATATACCTTATACGAACCCAACATTTTGGTTAAATCATGTCTTTTTTACTGATCCTTATTTTGGAAACAATCGTCCAGCTCTCCTACATCGTTGGGGTGGTCTTGGTAATCATCGTTATCAAGTTGGTTTTTCAGGTGATGTTGTACCATCATGGGATACGCTTTTATTTCAACCACGATTCACTGCTACAGCAGCTAATGTTGGTTATGGATTTTGGAGTCATGATCTTGGTGGACATACTGAAGAACCAGATCCTGAATTATACACCCGATGGATTCAGTGGGGTACATTTTCACCTATGTTTCGAACACATTGTACGAAAAATGCAAACAATGATCGACGACTTTGGACATTTCCATGGATCTATCAAAATAATTTAGCTAAATTTACTCAACTTCGTCAAGCACTTATACCATATATCTATACAGCTGCAAGACATACTTATGACTCGGGTCTTTCTGTTGTTTTACCTCTTTATTATTTTTATCCAGAAAATGATGAAGCTTATATATATTCAAATCAATATTTTTTTGGTTCAAATATGTTTGTTTCACCTATCAGTCAACCAGTTAATACAACTACAGGTCTTGTAGAAAATTGGCCTATTTGGTTTCCATCTGATTCTCAATGGGTTAATTTCTTTACTGGTGATCTTTCTTCTTCTTCTAAAACAAAATCTTTTACTTTGGATGAAATGCCAGTCTATGCAAAAGTTGGTTCTATTATTCCACTTTTATCTCAACCAAAATCAAGTCGAGAACGAATTGGTCGTGCTCAACGAATTCCAGAAACTCTTCTTTTATATACTCTTATTGGTGGATCATCTAAAGGAAGTGGATATGTTTATGAAGATGATGGAATAACAATAGAATATCAAGATTCTTCTCGTGCAACAAGTGCTGTCACTTATTTCAATTATACTGTTTCAGACAATACATTACAATTCAGTAAGTTTATTTCTCACAATGAAAAAAATGAGATAGTTACATTGATATTTTTTTTCATACAGGTGTATCTGCAGCATCAAGTGTATTTTCGACTTTTCCACTAATACGTACATATGAAATTCACCTCCGAGGTGTTTTTCCTGCAACTAGTGTTCTTCTTAATGGTGTTACAGTTCCTTTTGAACCATTCAATGAATTAATTCATGGTCAAGATGGAACAACAAATGGTTATACTTATGATGGATCAAAACTTTCAATTATTATCTATATTCGACAATCTATATCAACATTACAATCATTTGAAATTCAAATTGAATTATTAGACAGTATAACTCATCCACTTCTTGTTAAAGTTCCAACATCATTTGTTGGTCTTCTTGCTCGATGTCAATCAGCAAAAGCACGTCTTGATTATGAATGGGGTGTAAGAACGGTTTTTATGGATGATTATCCATTATTATTAGATGCTGCTGCTACTGGTCTTCGTATAACTCATTCACCAGCAACAGCTATTGATGAATTAAATACATTTCTTTATGAGCGTATGCCAGGTGCATGTGATCAAATAGCAAATAAAATAACAAATCTTGATCCTAATCTTCAAAGTATATTATTAGCTCAATTACAATGCAACCTATTCATTGACAAATAATCAATAGAAAAATTCAAAACGAATAAATTTTTTTAAATTTTGATTGATTTCTAGTAGATCGATTTCATCACTTGTATCAATAGATTTTCTTATTAAACAACGACTAATTTGTTTAAGTTTTAATGGATTTTGAAGATGATAACGAATCATTGATTGATAATCAGGAATAGAAAGTAAATCTTGTTTAGAATAAATATGTTCACTTAATAGAAGAAGACGAATAAGTCGCAATGGATAATTTGTTTTTTCAATAAGTTTTAATAAATAAGTAAGCGAATGACGACGTTGAGCAAGTAAAAGAATTAATGATTCATCACAATCTAAATCTTCAATATCTTGTGACGTTAATTGTACGGATGAATATGAATCGAGTAAATATTTAACCATTTCATGACTATTTTTAATTGAATGCATTGCCATAAATAATGCTGAATGACCAGTATTAGTTAAAACATTTCCCATATAGATATCGTATTGTATAAGAATTTCAACCATATTTAAATTTCCAATTGAACACGCAAAATGAAGTGGATGCCAACCTGTATGTGTTGATCTCGGAGGTAATATTTCTAGTAACCATTGAAAAATTTCAACATGACCTCCTCGACATGCATAAATAAGACATGAACGACCTCGATCATCTCGTCGATAATAATCAGCACCATGTTCAATTAACCATTGACATACTGATAAATGACCTTCACCACAAGCATACATTAATGGACAACGACCATCTGTATCAACTAATGTTGATACTAGAACTTGTGAAAAATCAATAAGATCACATAAGATATCCAGATGACCATAACTAGCTGCATAATGAATTGGAGTACGACCTAAATAAATTTAAAAGAATAATTTAACTAAATAAATTTTCATTGAAATTAAACTAGCCTAATGAATCACGTTGTGTAGGATCAGCTCCATATTGACATAAAAGACGTACAAGTGATCGACCATCACGATGTAAAGCAGATTCATGTAAGGCTGATCGATTAATTTCTGTTCTTAAATTAATTGCATCAATATTAACGTTTTCCAATAGCCATTTTACTGTATCAATATCATTTCGACAACAGGCTTCAATTAATATTTTACTCTCTAAGAAAATACATACTCGATTTTTTTCTCTTTCAAATCGTAACAAACCTTTTTGATAAGTACCAGCTAAAACTCGTCTTACACGTTGAACACCTTCAACAACGGATGAATATTTTTCAATTCTATGACAGTGTATCGATGTAGGTGAAGACAAAAGTTCATGCTGTTGTTGAACATACCATAGTCTATTCATGCTTTTTTTCTTTCTATTCAATAATGAAATGCAAACTGATGGCCACACAGAATCACAATGACCTCTTCATGACCTTGTTCTCTCTCTGTTGCGAAAAGGAAAAAAAAAAATTTTTTTTCTCGGAATAATCTATATACATAGATATATATTCTCTTTTTTTTTTTTATTGTTTGTTTGTTTATTATCAATATAATCAAGAAGAAAGAAGAGCACGAGAGATTAAATGTGCAATAAATGTTTGTTGTTGAAGTAATTGATTTTTTTCATGTTTATTTGCTAATTCAATTGTATATTCAAATGCTTGTTTTAATTCTGAACAATCAATTAATGAATTAAGTTCATTTAAAATTATTTGACAATTTTTTAAATAAATTTCGTCATTTTTATCATTAATAACATTTTGTACAAATATTTTTAAATGTTCAACAAAATGACGACATGAATTTAGTATAGCTTCATTATTATCAATCCAATGAACATGTTTACTATTATGATGTGTTGTTATTAAATCTTCTCCATTACCAAAATCATATGGATATGTTATTATTTGTGGAATGTCTGAAGAAAAAAACAAAAAAAAGATTTTCAAACTAATATTAAGAGAAAAAAAAAACCTTTTTCTTCTTTTGTTCGTTTAAGAATTCTGTTTAATGTTCGTTTCCATGTACTATCTGTACGTGATGATATAGGTGAATGAGAATTTATATTGTTATTATTATTATTATTATTATTATTATTATTATTATTTTTATTATAATGAACAGTTAATTGTTTTGTTGATGGTGACCATACAACAATACCATCAGTGTCTTCATCTTCATTATTACATTGATTTGCCATTTCTGACCAAATAAGACCATCAGCAAATGGTGATGGTGGTCGAATAGGAAAACTAAGACTTCCATAGTAACCATACGATGTTGTTAAATCTAATATGTAGACAAAAAAAAAAAAAAAGAAAATGTTATTTATTCAAATAATTACATAGATCTATAGTTTATTTGATTTCTATCATATTCAAATATTTGTTAATAGAGGTTATGCTTAGTGTTCATCAATTTCTGAATTCATATTTATTTAAGCAAAAGAATGATTGTATGTTATCTTTCATGTTAAAAATTCGAGCAACGATCTTTTCATAATTAAAATGTTTAACAAATGATCATCAAATTGAAATGTAATATCGATAATTAGTATGAAAAATTTTTGTTTGATTTAGAAAATCGAACATTTTACGAGAAAAGTCCTTCAATTGATAAATTGCTTTAATTTGAGGTTATTCAGACTATGAATACCTTGAAAAGAGCTTGTGTCCTTAGTTTATTGCTATGCAGACACTGCACTTTTATGGTATATTTTAAATGAATTCTGTGGTCTAGACAAACTGATCTTTGAATTTCAACTTGAAACTTTGCATAGACTTTAACAAGAGTAGTTTATTTGTGTCACTGCAAAATTTCAAACCAAACTTCGAAAATCAGTTTTTCTGCAACACAACATTCAATTAAAAAAATATCTCAAAAGATAAACTAAGAGCATGAATTTTTTCTTTTTCATATATTCATAACTTGTTTAGGTCTACATAATGCATGTAGTCTCGATTTAAAAGGCAATTTATTAATTAGAGGACTTCCTTTTGTTAATCATTGTATAAATTTCGTTAATAAGTAGAATGTATTCGGGATTGAATAAAGAATGTTATAGAAAAAGAAAAATGTACATACCGATTACATCAGGTTCACCATCATCATCATCACTAATAGATGTCATTTGTTCTTTAAATATAATATGAAATGAAAGAGAAAGAAAATGTATAAATGAACCTATTGAAATAGATATTCAATTATTGATTAATAAATATTCTACCTGCATGTTTAACATTAATAACAGTTCGATAGAGAACAGGTGGAGGTGGTGGCGTTGTTGTTGTTGTTGATGATGTTTGATTATCAGCTATTGAACGCCATGTAACAAGTGTTGTACGATTTGGTATATTTGAAATAGTTTCACGTTCATCAATATCAATAGTTTTTGTAGGATTTCGTGTAAAAAATTGTCGTGTTAATTCAAATAATGATGGACTAGCTGGTGGTGAAATATGTTTTTCTCGTGTTAATGTATATGTACGATGATTTTTTCTATTACTTAATATTTGTTGTAGAAATGGTGATCGACGTGATAATTCACTTTGATATTCATTTGGTGAATTTGTTAATTTCGATTTATTTGTACTAGATGATGGTGATTTACTTTTATGTGATATACGTTCAATAGATAATGGAAAATTTGATGATTCTAATTGTGAATAACCTTCAATAAATGCCATAAAATCATTAAGTAAATTTGTATGAATTAAAAAAGCTATTTCTTGTTGAAGAATAGATGAATCATCGGCTGTTGTTTTTCGAGGTGTTGTTAATAAACGAATAGCTACACCATTTCGATATTGTTTAACAATAACACGAGATAAATGAGACCAAGCAGAGACAAGTGTTATAACCTACAACATTATTTTTTTAGTGAACAAAAGTAAAAAATTTAAACAAATATTTATTTCATAGCAATTTAAGATCTATAAGTATGAAAGATGAGACAGACAATTTTTATCCAATTAGAAAAGTCGTATAATACAACAAAAAGTTAATCTTTTAATACTAATATATCTAAATGACAAAAGAAATGATTTATAATACTATTTTCCTTAATTATTTGTTAGACAAAAGAAATATTTTTCTTTGTTGAAATTTATTTTATATTGTTCAAGTGTAAGATGTCATCTTGATTATGTTTTGACCTTTTAAAAACAAGTTATTTCACGATTTATTCTATAATTATTTTATAGTTTGTTTTCTTCAGTAACGATAGACTTATGAAATTCGTAGTTCAGCTGTTTGTTGATATTTGAACTTAAATTTTTTAATGAAACTAAGAAAAATGATAAAATTGTTTGTGCTGATAGTTTATTATTTAGAAGTTAGAGAAATTTTTATTGAATTTGACTCTGACAAGGGAATCTCTCCAAATATCAAATAGCTTTTCGACTAAGACAATATTTATTTGATGAATGCTAGAAAAGTCTAGAATGATTTGGTTGTCCGAGTCTTCGTTCTTGATATATCAAACTTTTGCTGATTTTTTCAATAAATAGCTGTAGTTCTTCTGAGATCACGTGGGACATCGACCAAGCTACAAATCTTTCAATGAACTAATATCATTGAGAAATTTTTTCATACAAAGTTTGAAGTCGAAAGTCGATTTTCACGTGACTTGAGGATACTTGCTATTACTCATCAAATGAACATGTTCTTGGTCGAAAAGCGATTTGACACCTGGATACTGGAAGATAATTGAAAATGCTGAAAAAACTTTAACAACAATTCGATTTATCGATCAGCGTAGTCTTATATTTGAATTTCTCGACAATATCATCTTATGAACAATATTTGATCTCATAAGTGATGCATCTGTATGAGAACTTCTCTTGTAAATAAAAATTTGAAAATAATGAAATTAACACTACAAAAAAAAAAAACATTTTCTCTAATAATTTCTGTCAAATACAATGAATCTTTATCCATAAAGATGGATTAGTCTTTTCTCTAAAGCTTTCAAAGGATTTATTACGAGAGATTAAGATACTTGCTTTTCTTTCCTCATGTCTATTGTATTACATTTACAAATATCATTATTTTGCTGTATAAACATACATTGACTATCTATATAATAGCTCATAGATCAACAGACAAATTACTAAAACTTTTTGTTTACAAAGAAAATTGTTTTTCTTTTTTCTTTAACTTATTTTTAAAACATACAGGTGAATTAATTCGTCTTGCTTGATCAAGAATAGCTATTGTATGTCGAGCTCCAACAAGTAAAATTGAATCTCGATGTTTATCCTAATAGAAAAAAGACAACAAAAATAAATTTGAAAAAATAACAAAATAAAACGAATATTATTCACCGGAAATTTAACAGGAAATAATTTTCCACCAAATGATCGAGTATTTTCCGAAAATATACGTATAAATTGTTTAGCAACATTCAATTGAGTTATATCATTATTATTATTATTATTATGAAGATGTGCTCGTACACGATTAATTAATTGTTTTAAAGAAAATTGATCAAGTAATGAACGTGGTAATAATTGTCTCAATAACCATGATCGTCTATCTTTTAGTCTTATTCTAAAATAAATTAATTCAACAAAAATAAAAAACATACTTGACAAGAGTATTTGCTCGAACACCAGTACATAAGGATTCATCAAGAATAAGAAGTGCTGTTAATTGTACAGCAGTATCTACGCTTATTTCACTTCCAGCACGTTCTCGAATATAATCATTGATACTCTTTAAAAAAAAATAAATAGAAAATTTTTTTTTCTTCATTTATTTTACTTGTCTATATAAATAAGTAAATGTAATTGGTTCTTTATCAGCTAATATTTCAGCTTGATAAGGAACAATAACAACACGTAATGTACAAATTGTTGTTTCAGTTGTACATGACCATTGTGATACCTTGATAAATAATGTTTATTTGATTAGAGAAAAAAATAATTATCAATATGTTTACTTCTTTTAATTTTTGTTGAGGTCGAATATATCGAATTGATCGCCAAGAAGGATCACGTGCTTCATTTAATGTTAATCGATATCGACGAATATCCGAACCAAGACTATGACGAAAAGCTACTTCTTCTACTAATTCCTAGATATTGAAAAATGTTTCTTCCTGCTTTTTTTTTTTTTTATAAAGTCATTATCTTACTTCCGCTGTTGTTATATCTCCAATTGAATATTCCGTAAGAGATCCATCCTCAAGAAAGACACGCATTTTAGTCGTATCATTATTAAATATAGGTTCAATTTTATGTACAAGTTTCTTTCCGCCAACACATTCGTTGATTTTTCTAAATTTGAATAATTTATAAATATTCAATTGACATGTTATAGGTATTCAGGAACTTACATATTTATTGATGAGATTGGAGGTGGCGGCAGCGGCGGTGGTGGTGGCGGCGGTGGTTCTGGTAAAGATGTTTCACATTCATCAGAAAACGATGATAGAGAAGAGTTTGTTGCTGATGATGAACTCATCATAATGTCTGACTGAAATTGATCCGATCATCGATGAATTGTATATTCATCTTTAATCCTTTATTCTTCTATCTATAAGCATTACATCACTAACAGATTGTTGTCTCTATTTATTCAATCAAATTGATTGAATAGAAACGATGAGAACGTAAGGGAAGAAGAAGAAGAGAAAAAAAAAACGAGGAGATGCGCCTAATTGGAGACGACAATGTATATTTATAAATCCTCTAACAAATGACGAAGATGTTCAAATGTAAAAGAAAAAAAAAATATATACATTGTCTTATTTGCATTGTTAAATAGAGGGTTTAAATGAAACAAATGCAAAAAGAAGATATTTTATATCAATGAATTATATTTATGATGACACTATAATGAAAGTATTAAATAAGTATAATAAATTCGATTGACTATCAGAAATAATCGATATGATCAGCCATCAGGTCACCTATACATAGCGAGAATGCAAACTTAAAAGTGAAGAAAATCAAGCTTGCCATTGCAAAAGACAACGATTGATAATATTTGAAATGAAAGCTATAGCATCGAACGCTATGGATACGTGAAATTTTTCTTACGAAATACTCTTTCAACATATGAACTTCGCATAAACAGTAGCACCCACCATCCAGTAATTGGAGGAACTAGACACAATTTTTTTATGATGCAAGATGTAGAGGACACTCGAGTCACCTACTTGATTGAGATTTGATGGAATTCTGATCTAGTAGTGAAACTTATCGTGATTTTCCACTATTGGCAATAGTAGTCAGTTGGATTGACATTTGCTTAAAGACGAACGCATTTATTTTCAAGTCAAATTGGCAACATTATTTATTCATTTTTATGAGAAATTCAGAAAAAAAAATGACAAGAAAACTTATGCTTTTTTGTTGCCTATCTGTTTATATTGGTTACATTTTGAATCCAGTATATTTATGTTTATTTTATTATTATTTTTGTTCACCTTATGCATTTCAAGTATCTTTTTCATTTTATCTCTACTGGAAAACATGTAATAAGGTTCATTAAGATGATGTTTTTTAATTAATAGAGAGTCCATGATATTTGACTTCTTATCTCATATACAGACAGATTTAATATCGTTGTAAAAACACAGCAATGACATTGTACTGCTACAACGAATTTCTTGATGCCTTGCTATGTGTCCTGCAAAACATGATGATTGAGCGAAAATGTCCTGAAGAATACAGAGTAGGACGAAGAAACCGCCTGCGATGTTCTCTGGTGTGCAACCATAGCCTATACTACTTCATAGACGGGACTACAAAGATTGGCGCATGCGGTCTTGATGTAGGTGTTCTGAATACTGGATTTTACTTGATTATCTTGAATTCCACGAATTTGCAATCTCTAAACGGTAGGTATATCTCGTTACTAATACAAGAATTGATCTAGCAAATCAGTTTAAGTAAATATTGTGAATACTTCATACTCTGCTCTAATTATCTAGCAAAAGCTGGTGAATTACATGTACTTCAAATCAATAGGATACACCATCATTGTTCGATATCTGTGAAAAATTTATTCCATAAATCATTTACTGGATTCAAAAGTCCAACAATTATTGGTGTTCGCATTAAACTTGCTTCAATAACACTATTACGTCAATATCATACAACCATTCCACAATGAAGACGAACTGAAAATGCTTCAAGGATAGATTTTTAACAATAATTAGAAATTATTTTTTTTATCTAGATAAATAATTAGCTAATAAATATTAACAGTCTATGAATCTTTTTTTACTAATAATTAATAGTAAAAGTGCTTTTATTATCGTAATTTAGTCAAATAAATTTATATGCATTATTTCTTGCGTACAATTTATTCTATCGCAATCCAATCAATAAAATAACTGTAACCAATATGTGAGAAATTTTTCTTATAGTACTAATAAGTTCATAAACAACATTGAAATGTTCTTGTCGAATCATATCTGATTTGAAGATAGTTACACCTGATGGAACAAGTTTTGCTAATGTATATTTATTATTCACATTATAAATATTAGCACAAACATTAAAACCTTGTTTATCTAATTTAGTTGCGAATTTAATTACGATTAAAACTTTTATCACAGCTACACATTCATGTATATTAACTATTTAAATTTATGTTAGGAGTTTGGGCAAAATATTGATCGATTTTTTCACAAATGATAGTTGTAAAGTTGAGACGTGAACAAAATATACTCTTCATTATATTTACACAACTTGATGGAGACAGCGATAAAACAAATAAGAAATAATTCTGACCGATTGACAACACTATTATATTTCCTTGTATAAGCAATATATTAATTTAAACATGTTAAGCCATCAGTACCCAATAAATTAGACATATCTGGCACACAATAAATCGTTATTTAATATTTTTCGAGTGTTATCTATTTTCATATACTTGTACATGATCTTTTTAATAGAATGTAAATTTTAGTTTCTGTTATTACATGTTCGTTGTTTGTCAATTAAATTCTATTAAAATGTATTTTATTTTAGAAAAATAATCTGGTGTTGCGCCGATTATTATTTTTTCTTTTTTCTAAGCTCAAGATTTTCAATAGTGTTTTTATTAAATACTTATAGCAAAGAACTATAAAAAAACTTAAAACAAAACACGTATGTCGATAAAGTTAACATAGAAATTTACGACGATAAAAATGACATTTTTCATCGATTATTCATATGCACACTAATCGATATTCTTCAATATGTTTTTTCCAGATTCTTTTTTTCCTTGACGTTTATGCTATAGATTAACAAGGCTATTGCCTTTCACTTGTTTCACTTTATATCGAGGCTTTAACAAAAATAGAAAAAACCAAAAAAATATCTATAAGAAAAGTTCATATTGTTTTACACAACTTCAGATGAAGAAGAAAAAGACGAAAAGAAGAATATATACGATAATAATGAAAACAAAATCATGGTCATGAAATACATCTGACAAGTTCATCAATACGCGTAGGGGAAATGAATAACAAAAGTAGTCTTTTTACATTAATAGTGCGTAACGATTATTATTCATCTTCTTCATTTTCAGCACCTGAATTAGATGACTGTTCGTCTATTGTCGATTTGATTGACGAAATTTTCTTGTTATTTTTCGATAATTTATTAACATTTGTATTATCTAATCTAAATAGAATTTGCAAAATCAAATAGTTCTTTATGATAAGATTTACATGTAACAGGTGCGCTATCGTATAATGTTTCATCTAATTCTTCAACAACATCTGGTCATAAAAAAACAAATGACTTTTCTATATCCTCGTTCATAGTAATGTTTGCACAATGATAAAAAATCTTGTCATTCTTTGAAGAATAAAAAATGGAAACTTTGTTACTAGAATCCCACATAAACGATACTGTTTCAACCTAATAGAGGACGACACAGAGGTTGAAAAATAGCAAATAAACATTTTTTGACCAAGAAAAAACGAAACAAGAAAACAATATTTCTTACCATCTAATTCAGCAATAACTGAATCCCAACCAAATCATAAGTATTCTCATCACTACTAAGTGCATCACAATTAAAATTTTCAACAACTGACGATGAGTACAAATCCTGTTTACTCTAAAAGTATAAATAAAGAATATAAAAATTTAATTTCTAAGTAGCACAATTAATAGAGATTATTTACAGTTTCCGCATCAGGTTACTGAGATATTGGCAGTGGAATTGAATATGGTTTGTCTTTACAATTAGTACGCTAACTAGGTCGTTCCACCGTATGCAACGATGGTTCTAAAAGCAAATGACGGTATAATAATTGCAGAAAATTACATAGTAATTATATACAAATATTGCCTGAATTCTTAACAGCATTCATGAGTGTAGGTAGAAAAAAGATATGAGATTCTTCTTGATTCAATGAAATAGTAATTTGGAAATATTTTCTTTTCAAAATATAATAATTATGAAAACGTCTTTTATATATCTCGAAATACAGAAGTATTAATTTCATAAGATCCTATAAAATATTTTGCAGCTGCTTTTGGATTTTTTTTTAAATCAAATTTAATACAACTCAGTAACGTAACAACAGATTTACTTTTCCATTCAGTATATTGACTCATGTAATATTAACATAATATTCATACATTATCTGAATGAAATTGCTCTTTGTAATCAAAATTTAATCTACCATATGAAAAAGAAAAGTAGGCAAAAAACAACTTTTTATTACAATAAATAGTAAAAACTGATCAGAAAAAGCAAAATAAGTGAACCTTTTTTAGTAGCTTTTGATGCCAACACATAACTTTTCTCATAACGATTAGTTGCCGCTGTACACAAGTGAATAAATAACTTACAGACGCTTATATTTATACACTTCCCCATCGAGATATCACGTGGCATGAAAGTTAGACAAGAATCTTATTTCCTTTCCTGTTAAAAGAATCCTATTTGAACTACAAGATTAACAAGAAGCTTGCCTGATCGATGAAGAACAACACGAATCTGGACAGAATAGATTCAAGAACATTGACTAGTGTGGATATGTATGTAATTGTGTAAGACTTTTCTTACTCTACTACGTACAGTAGACGACAAAAGTCTTCCCCCGAGAGGATCTCAGCCATAATAGGTGCTGAAGACCTGAAAATGTGTGTGCATATACTACGTCAAGAATGTAGATCAGAAGCACTATTTCAGCTCGATTCCTTAAGTACAAAGAGAATTATGATGAATGACCAGAGATGGCACCTATTTCGCAATTGAACTTCATAAGTCTGGAAAGGATGGGTTTTGTAAGCCAGCTAATCGCTCATTATGCAGCGCTGTATTTCAGCTATCAATGAAACTAATTTCATTGAAGCCCGTCAATCCCTTCTAGAACTGTGGCCATTTTACTGTCACCGTTGGTGTGAAGGGAAATGAGTTGGTGTCCTTTGGACACGATAATCCAGTAGCGATGCAGTGGATAAAGCTCAAATTCTTAGAAAACTTTCTCGTG
>CAJNSZ010000114.1:233035-253887 GCA_905329745.1 Rotaria sp. Silwood2
GAGTCTGGCTGTGTGCATGAACGTGACCCACACATGATCGCATACCCACACCTCGAGCCGCACCCAAACCCACACCCACACCCACACCCAAAGAAACTTTCTCAAAAATTATCCGTAGGAAACCCTTGCTACGTTAGTAGAAACAAATTTGTTGTTATGAAACATAATATTCCGCACACCATTCGACGTAGTCTCATGCGATGATTGCGAATATCGACTTAGTTTTTCGCTCAGAAGTTATTTTGTGGAGAAAATAGGAATTTAGGGTTAAAAACCAGGGTTTTTTTGGAAAATCCGTAACTTTGTCGACGTTCACTATTGCCTTTTTACAGAATAGACAAGGAGAGATTCTGCATGAAGGCATATTCACTGAAGCTTTGAGATAAATTCGATTGAAGCTGTTTGTAACATTTACAGAATCGAGAAAGCCAATTTGTAGGAACATTTGTAGTATAATGGTCAAAATCATTGCTTCAAAAAAATACTTATAGTTATATATGGTTCGATGCAGCTCGAAGAGCTGATTCCGGATATCACCTTGGCTTTGCACAAAGATGATGTATTCTTTACAAAAGTAGGGATTTGGGAGGAAAACACTTCGTTTTCGGCAGACCCGGAGCACCAGCTATGATTATGGCTGCGAAGTGGCGTTATGGTCACCGATGCACCAGATGTGGGAGAATAATAAGCGAAAGTTTGAGATTAATCGCACTTAAGCTCTTTGTAGCGTTTAAAAATACGGAAAGGGTGATTTTCAAAACTTTGTCGCTGCCTAAGCACCAACTTTTTTTCAGAAACACTTACTGCTATATATGATTCGATGCAGTTTGACGAGCTGAATTCGAATATTATCTTAGTTTTGCATCGAGATGTTCTCAAATTCTCAAAACTAGGAATTCCGGGACAGAAGCCTGATTTTTCAGGATACCTCTCTTTCGACCTGTGTTCACATATGCAACACGGCACTATGACGAATGATAAATCAAGAATGGAAGAGTAATTGGCAAAAGATTCAGCTCAATCGCATTAAAACTCTTTGTAGCGTCCATAAAATACGATAAGACTGATTTTTCGACCTATGTTCGGCCCAGTAATCACTTATTTTCTATTCCATTTATGGTTCAAACAAAATAATTTTTTCGTACAATATAGCTTATGGGCCAATCATTGATTTCAGATAGTTTTTCATTTAAAAATATTTTGATTAGTTGATAGAAGGATTGGTCTCCGTATACTTTACGGATTTTTGAAAAATTTTTGACAATGGGCTTTCCCACGTTTCGAATTGATTTTTGGGAATCTAGTTTCAGGGTAAAATAAACTAACCATAGGCGTATTCATTCCAATATTTACACTTTGGATAATGGGTCCAAAATTCTACCCTATACACCTCAAAACTCATTTTAGATTGTGTTTCACAAAATTGAGAGGCGGATGGTAGTGCTTGTGCCAGCAAGTCTTCTCCTTACCTGCATTCAGATACTCTGCGTCCGCAGGCACACACGCAGATTGGCTGAAAAACAAAGCAAGAAAAAATGTATTTCATTTTTGAGAAAAGCGTTGAAAAATTGAAAAAACCCATTTTCACAAAAAATTTGTATTTCAGTGTAAAAAGTTTCGTTTTCTTGAAAATTGTGTTGAAAGAGCATATTGATATGAATATTTTAAATGAGATCATGTTATATCTCTGTGCTAGAATTCTCGATAGCCTCGTGAATTCTCTCTTAAGAATTTTCTCGATATTGCTGATATCTTGAGTGATTTAGTCAATCATTTAGTTCGAGCTGTCATTAATAATTTTAATACATGGCAAAGTATCTCTGTAGAACACCTGTAGATTTGAACAAAAGTTTAAAATCTTGAGAAAGAAAAGATGCATGGTGACTTTAGAAAAATGAATTATCATCGCCTGAGTTGCCCGAAGAAGAAGAACTTGTTAACATCAATGTTAACTTTACCTTGACACCTAAAGATTTTGCCCACACCTTTGCTCAATACTTGATATAATTGAATTCTAGACACTGCAACAACCCAATACTGAGAAGGAGTGTTGCTTTCAGTATTTTTTGATGAGCTGGTAAATGTAGGAAAGCTTTCAATTTGCTACATTTTCTAGTTGCTAATATATCTCGTTTAATATACTAAAACCCTAACTACGAGTCGTCTTCGCTCACTTGCATGTATCATCTGCATCTACGGTTTCATGCGAAAGAGAATGAAGCTCTAACTCTTCGTCTTTTATTTACTTGTAAACGTGTTTTTTTTCGTGTTTTCATAGGGGACGGTCAACATTTTGCTGAAGGTCGAGAACTTTAATTTTGATCGTAATCTTCTTGTTCATTGTGCTAGAACTTTGGTCGATAGTTATAATATCAAAGCATGATAATACTAAGTTTCATTGCAATCGTGATAGTCGCATATATACTAAATAATGTAAAAGTTCTAGCCTTGCCATGATGAATCATTTCAACGACAAGTTGAATTCTTATTCGCATTCCTAATCTGATCGAAACTCATTCAGCACATTGAAATTGACTTCTTATGTAAATAATCAATCGAACAGCCTTCTTTATATTCTTTCAATCCTTATTTCTTCTATTGATTATCAGGAAAAAAAAGAGAAAGCATCTGTTTGCGTAGCATCTAACTGTGGTTGATCACCATGTTCTATGAGATACTTATGCATCGAGAATCACTGAGTGAAATGCTGATACTGCTGTATGTGTAATTGATCTTCGTCATTCTATGTTGAGTTTACTTTCTTGTAAATTCAATTATTTGCTTGCGTCAGTTCTGCCCAAGTAAGTAGTTTTTCTTGTGAGAAATATCAGATGTCATTCAAAATGTGCACTTTACTTCGTTTTTTCTTATGGGAAACTAAGAAATCCATGGCTATTCTCCTACTGTGTAATGCCCAGATTCTGAATTATCTCACTGTATTCTTTCTAGATATTCCTATCAAAAGATATATTTATAAAGTTGAGTGAAAATCTCGAGATCTTTCATGTTGTTTAATGACGCGAATCGTTGTCTTGAGTTCAATTTTGCCCATATTGAATTATTGAGAGATTTCTTCCATTGTCGCTTCTTTGGAACTTTTGAAGTAGACCAGATCAATAAAAACTTAGAATGCTCAATGCCAAGGTTTGCCACGTTTCCCAGTATAATGCGCTTCAAGCACCTGAACGTACTTATCGGAGGGGCATGCTGTTTTCCGAGTACAATTTGTACTTGTATTTGCGCAGCTCTCTTTCTCTCCGTATCCGTCGAGTAGTTCTATTTCTTCAATGAACAAGATGACTGCTGTATAAAATAAAAACTCATATTCATCATCGAAGATACTCTCTTAATGAATTTCGGCAAACAGGATAGAATTTAGAACTTTATTGCTCATTATGAAGTTTGTAGAAAACAAAAACAACTGTATCTCAGAAGCTTCGATAATTCCATCATCCGAGAAAAATTGAGCCGTGTCATGATCTGGTTGTCGGTAGACGGATGTAAAAGTTGGTGAGGTTAAACGGGATATATCTCATGCACTCATTCACTGAGAGCTCTGATAATTGTAGTTTTATGTCTCCTAAAATACATGAACCTCATGGATTTCGATTAACTATTTGAAGACATCAACTTTGTTTCTATTGTTCACTAACTCATACGTCAAACCTGTATATAGATAACCACATACATGCATCAGAGTATTGCAGGAGAATTCATATTCATGAAAAATAAAGACAAATAGTGCATCTTATCATATCATTTTCATTTAGAAAAAATCAAGCTTTCAACAAAAACCTTAAGAAACAAAAGGGCATCATTGTATCAAACCAAAATCTCCTTTAGTAGATTGGATTGATTCGTATCTCTCTCTGTTTCTCTCTCTTTATCTCTTATCCCGAAGATGAAAGTTGAATCAAATGAACTTTTATCCTTCATGCAGATGTTCAATGTCTCTGTTTATGATCATGATGTATAAAATAAATGTATTTTCAACAGATTTTTATCAAATAAAAGAATAGAGATGTAAAAGACAATTATACGCATCAATCAGTCACTACATCATGCGGCAATTGGTAATCGCATCGCGTTTCTTTTGGGAACCATATACTTGCATTAGTCGTACGTTTTCACACGATGATGAGAGTGTTTTTTGCTGTCGTTCATCCAGTAGAGCTCGAAAACGAGCTAACTCTACCAAAGACAACGACTGGTGGGTTCGTCGAAGAGAATCCGTTTGCAGTAAAGTCAAAGTCTGTTGAAGATTGCCCTTCTTCAACAACTCATTCAAGCAGATCAAACTTCGTCCATCAAAGTCATGCAGTAGATGAACCATATTCACTAGATTGTGTCCTAGCAACCATTCAGTTACCTGTGTCTTCGACCAGTTCAGTACATTATCGGGAACAGCTGGTGATTGTGATTTGGATGGTGGTAATGGTAGAGTTAAAGTAGAAACGATCTTGTCACCTGGGTGACCTTCCTCAACATGTTCGCAGCTCATACCAGAATAAACAGAAGCCTTGATTTCTCTAATTAGCATGTCGAAAGCTTGTGAAAACTCGTGCTTTGTGAAATCGATATAGAGTAGCTGTCCAATGAGAAAGGAAAGCCAACCATCTGGTTTGTAGCATTTTTGTAACAGAACTGGTATCATCCGAACTTGCTTTTGAAAAGCATAATGTGCTTCTGCTCTACAATAATTACTGCGTCGATATGATTCACTCATACAGATAAGAACCGTGTTCGATCGTTCAATTGCATGAGCCATCGCATCCATAATTTTGCCATGCATTTGGTCAAAATCTATCCAAACCCGAAATCTTCTTTGTTTCAGCTCATCATACAAGCGTCGACAGATATCTTCATTGGCGTGTGAATAACTAATCATAATATCAAATGTAATTGATTCAGATTGATCAGATGGAGTGCATTTTCCATGCACGGGATCCATGTTCCATAGAATGCCATCATAAATCTTGCGCATCTTTTCATCGGTGCATCTTTCTTTCAGTTGTTTTAATCTGTTAATGAATACCCGATTCAAACTAAGTTGCTCGCGAATACTTTGATTGAATGAGAGAGCCCAAAGGATTTCGAAGGCAATCAGATATCGATCACATATTTCAATGAGAAAAGGTACTCGATTTAGTTTGGCAGTCATTTGTTGAATAAAGTCATTGTTCGATAAACTCAAGTAGCCTAGAACAGAATACTTTTGTATGCAAGTAGTCCAAAGTCAGACGCTAGAATTGTATTCGCATTTTTGCTGCGTGATTTGGAAACATGAAAGTATCGACACAGGTCTCCATTTTTGACTACTGTCAGAAGGAAATGCTTCAAGAATATAGCTAAATTGGAATTTGGTCTCGCTCTATTTTTGTAACTCTTCATTCAGTAGAAATCAACAGAAGGACCACAGTAACATTTCACTTCTTTGTTGGGTTGCTGAGTTTTGAAACGCTTCCTCAGAAAAGTATCGTCTCTTGAACAAAACTCAATTGAAAGTTCTTGGTGTTTCTAACCATTTATCAATAGTAATAACTACAAATCACTCGACATCCTTCTCACTCTACTTTCTTCAAACGATGTTGATATATCTCTTCAAGAGTTCGATGAGAGATGACAGTGGCATATTCACTCTACTTGCTCGAAGAAGTTTGTATATGCTATATTTATCTTGTACTGATAACTGGTCATCAAGAACTTTTCATAACTTTCTGATTACTAAACTTGACAAGACGGACGAAGAACCCAGATTTGCTGCTTGAGTTGTAATATTTATAAACGAGAAGACTTTTCATTACAAATCCTACTGCACAGAAGATGTCATATCATTAAATTTCCTTTTCTCACTAAGTTTACACGAAAGTCTCAAAATAAAACCGTCAGGACCTTAGAAAGTATAAACTCTGAGTAAAAGATACCTCGACAACGCGCTGATCGTGAAATTGTACTATACTACTAGTCACGTATTTCTTTGTTGAGTCTGAAAATTTTCAAAAAATGTCGAAAAATAATGCTGCTGGTAGAATCTAGAAAACTGCATACGAAGTCTATTTACCTTCCAGAAGATGATTAATCGGTATCTGCTTGTATATTTGCCACGGATGGTTCCAACATTGCTCAAGAGCATGAAAGAAAAACTGACATATATTATCAGCAATTTTCAGTTCTTTTAAATGGTCATCCGAAAGAATTTGTGCAAGTATTCCATAAGCTAATACAACGATGCGATCATAGGATGATGTTTCAGCTAAGGCAAGAAGTATATGGGTTAATGGTGTAGTTGATCGAACGAAACAGCTGACACTTTCTGTTTGTAATATATTCATCACCAAGCTCAACGTTGCATCGATAAGGATCGTCTCGTCATTGCACCAACTCACATCAGTACGAGTATGAAATGGCGTATAGCCAACAATCCGAATCAATGCTTGAACATGATCATGTGATGTTTGTTCACAAGGAGTCACCAGTTTAATATTTGTTCCTTTTTTGCCGCCATACCAACTGCATGACGCGACCAAACGAATTAGACATGCCATACAGACTATAAATTGTTTACTCCATGAATCAACTGTATAACTATGTATCAATACAGTTTGATAGTATTCATCGGCCACAAACTGAAGAATCTCTTCTCTTGTATACGGATACGATGAAACTCTCGGACATAAATAGACACTCAATGAGAGTGAACATGTTTGGATATAGAATTTGTATTTGGCACTGAAGACTGACTGTGCAGAAGAGCATTCATGAAGTTGTTTGAGATATGACTTGAATTGATCGGTCATGAGAAATTTCTTTCCCAGATTTTCATTGATCTGGATAATAGAGGATAATATCTTCAGTTCAGCATGTTCGTCAGTGAGATGAGCTAGCGCATCCAACCAGCTACTAGCAATAATCCATAATGGACTCTCATCATTTTCGATACTCTCTATCCGATCAAACACGCTATTGATTAAATATTCGTCTCGAGGAATCAGCAAGGAAGCTTTCATATCAGCTTGAATTTGTCCCATATGGAGAACAACTTTCATATTAAACGAAGCCAAAGTATGAAAGAATGCTGTACGGTGATTATCGTCGGTCCAAAGTGAAGCTACTTTTCCGAGTTCTCTCCATGCCCAGTCTTCGAGAATGAGTAGATGCTCGAATAATTCAGAGACAAAGAACGATAGCGATTCTATCGTTTGAATTTCCAGCAAGTGGCCTATATCGAGCAGAGTCTTGTTGGAAAGCGAAGAATTGGTTAATTTCATAATGAGTTGTTCCATTTGATCATCCATCATTGATTGACTGAGGCAAAACAGTTTAATATGGAAAAAGCAAAATGACAAAGCACAGTCATGTTCGATGATGAATCAGCCATTCAATAGCCAACGGTTGTTTTACTTTTATTTGTGTAAGACTTCTGGCATATGACTCTCGATTTACCTGACTGCATAAATGCAAATAGCCTCTAACTGAGAAATGGTGGTCTTTGTATTTTTATTCTAATGTAACTTTTTAATAGTTAATGGAAGGATTGTTTTTTGTTTGCTGCAGGTTACGATACTTTGCTTCTTTTATGCATGAACAAATATGAATAGACCTTATTTTCTGTCAAAATACTCATAAATTGAAGAGAAAAACGTGATATTTAAGGTAGAATACGTTTACTCCTTCACAGAGATTCGTGCATGTTTGCACGAACTTATAACATCTTTCTTTGCTTCCAGCAGTTGATGATAATATTCACTCAAAAAGAAATTTCTGCCTGATAAAGAATACTTGAAAATAATGACACATTTGGTGGTCAATATCGCTTTTGTCACTTCTTGACTGTATGCCCGTATGCTTTGCAGGAAACGAAAAGAGTTCGTTTTCGGTTAGAAGAAATGCTTGTTTCTATAAAAAGTCATTATCAGAAGCCTTCCTAGAAGAGTGAAAAAAGAATTGAATCCTAATTCTTCACAGAATCATGAGTTGAAATGAACTCTGATCTCGAAAGAATACACTCGACGCAGAGCATCACAAGTTCAGTAAAGGAAAAGAAAACAAAATAAAAATTGGCTCTTAAGTGAAACTATCAAGACCGATATCATCACTCAATCTGATCACCCATTAACTATCATAGGTCACTTGCGTGTTCAAGCAATGACACTTTCGATTCTGTCCTAGAATATTCAAAGAATACATGATCGATTAGAGTCAATCTCAATGTAAAATCTTGCAAGTAGAAATGTGGCTGAAGATAATACTAATACCCACCACAATAATCATAGTCATACCCCACACTCTTCTCTTGTACCAATAAAAGCATAAACTTGGCATAAAGCTTCTGCAGTTTATTTTTTGATAGAAAGTATGAAGCCATTTTCTTTTTATTTTGATAGCAGAGGAACATTTTTAATAATTAATATTTGTTTCGAGGAATTTTTCGTCTTAGCATTGGATTCTGCATCTTTGAAGTAGCACATGTGTGGATGTGCGTTTAGTATTTTCTACACCCATATCCACACCCACACCCACACCCACCCCACACCAGATATACTCTACTCTTTTTCTCTAACTTACCCTTGTGAACACAGTGGAAAATCAGTGTTTTTATTTTATCTTGTTGTGAAACTGTTTATTTGACTTGTCTTGAACGTCGTCTATGTAAATTAAATAAGAGATTAATAAAATATTATTGAAAGTTAGTAAGGTTATAAGCTTATCAATGTACAGCAGTCGAGATCGGTGGAGTAGAAACGAACAAAACAAGCGTATAATCGTGAGAAACTGCTTGTAACCGGTAAATATTCCCGATTAGCTGGTGGTAAACTATTTAGCTATCTGATCGGTATATCACTATATAACTAACGGCTTCTTGTATAGTTCAAATTGCATGGAAATTGTTTAATGTATCAATAATGCTGGTTTTTCATTTTTGAAATAGTTTCGGTCCAGATTATTGAAAAATTACAACTTCCAAGTTATTTTTAAGCTCCTTAGAAGAAATTTCTGTCTGATGTCTTCAGTCGATGTTTCAGATTATTTGAAAGATGGGAGAAGTTATATCTGTCCGTTCTACCTTTCGGAGCAGCCATGTACATTGGTTTCGTTCATGATAAATCTTTCACGCAAAATATAAAGTTTTCTAGTCAAAAGTACTCAATCACAAAAAAGTAATATAGCATGGTTCGTGATATATTTAAAATTGTCCGACATTTTTCTTTTCGATATTTTAATTTCTCTTTTTGTTCTATGTTTTCCCCACTTGATGTTTTCTGTTTACGTCGAAAAAGTTAAAATCTTAATAGAAGTTTTTTTGTTTTTCAAATTTATTTAGATAAACAAAATATTATTCATCAAATGAAGTTATACTTCCAAATGATTACATAACAAAGAATAAGAAATTGTTTTCTTCAAATAATGACTCAGATTAAGAAATAATGATATCGTTGTGTATGATCAGTTTTATTGAACAAGGATTTAGATAAAAATATAATGTAATAATTGAAGATATGAAACACTTGTTTGTGTCTGTGAACAAGTTGGATTCTAAGGTGAGTTTACCATGTGAAACTAAAAAAACAATGAAGCAAGTACTAGTAAAAAAAGAGTAAATGAGAATTCTTAGGAAAATACTAAGAAAGTGTAGATATAGATGGAAATTATTCCCATACATACTCACACTCCAATAGTTTCTCTCTCTTTTAATTGTAAATCAATCATATTAAAGTACCACTTCATATTATGAACGCATTTTAATTGTGCACCTCTTCAATTTGAGTCCCTTGAATTTTTCCTAGTACAATCCATTAACAATTCAAAGAAAAAGTTCAGAGAAATATCAAAAATGATTATTGAAGACAACCTCAACATTTCTACTTTAACTTTCAAAATAAAGTTTAAATGCCACTTCTTGTAACGAATTATAATACATGGAATAGAATTCATTTACATCCACTTGTTATTTTTCTTATTGTCTTTGAACAAACATTCAAACAGTAATAGCCATTTACTCGATTCAACAACAAAAATACCTAGTTTATGAGCAACATCAACAAAGCGTTTCTCTCTACTTTTCTTTCTGTTAAAATAAAGTTTACTTAAAACCTCTTTTTTTTAAATACTTGAAGTATAAACCAAGTAAGTGTATTGTTTATTTTTCTTCATTCTATTTATATAAGCAATTAATCATTTGTTTATGATTCACTAGCGATTATACCTAAAGGAAAAAAGTCGCTTATATTGTTCATCTAACACACTTTTGTTCATTAGCAACATTACAATTTCTTGTGAAAAATTTTCATTTTGACACGAATTAATTTCATTAATAAACTATTGTTCCCTTGGAAAATGACTAGATAATGAATCGAGAAATGTATGTTGAACCGTTATATATGCCTTACAAGTTATATATAGGATTCATATGATAAACAGCCTATATCCGATCCTATGATAATATGAAACATTTTCATTAATAGAAACTCGTTCACTTGTACTATAATATTATTGTCAGAGAGGTCTTTGTTTTGTCGATGTTCGATGAAAAGTATCACTAGAATTAAATAAAATAATATTAATACAAAACATACAGAATCCTTTTTTTTAATATATTCTCTCTATTTGCTTTGGTTCAAAATAGTTGCATAAGTTTGCCAACAAAAGTTGGTACATATCAGAGATGGGCAAGTCAGCTATTTTTTCACACAAGTCAAGTCAAGTCATTTCTTAAAGAGAATCAAGTCAAGTCAAGTCACGTCATTGGTAAAAAGAAAAAGAGTTGATGTCAAGTCAAGTCATTGTTTCGAAGTACAATATCTCAAGTCAAGTCAAGTCAAATCTGCGCTCTACCTAAGTCAAGTCAAGTCTCAAGTCATTGACTTGAACTTTTGTAATTTTCATAATTTAATCATGTATCAAATTATTGAAAAAAATTACATCGGTTCCTTATTACATTTTAAGATGGTTAACATTCAGTTGTATAATTGCTTATATAACTGCTGATGGTGATGTTAGATATTTTTTTTGGTGACCAAATAGATTAGACGATTAAAAAAAGGAATTAAGAAACGTGATTGATGCTTCGACATAGAAAAATCAATTACATTTAGTTCATTTTTAGTTCGTCTAGTCTGTTTGGGGCCTTATTTCAAACGTACAATTCAAGATAACATGACGAGAAAATGGACACTTTTTTATACGACAGCTATGAAAAAGAAAAGAAGAGAACTCTCATACAAGAACAAAAATAACTTTACATAATGCGACGGTAATATGTATATAAGCTGCAAAGAATAACTGACTTGACTTGTATTTTTTATCAAGTCGCAAGTCATCTAACAAATTTTCAAGTCAAGTCATTCAAGTCAAAAATGACTTGACTTGACTTTGACTGAAGTCATTTTTGACTTGACTTGCCCACCTCTGGTACATACGTCTTTGAATAATCCTAACAGAATTTTTTATTTCAAAATTGCATATTACCTTTTAAAAGTAACTTTTAAATTAGTTCGTTACAATAACTGAAGACAACGTAAAAAAACAAATAATAAAACTTTCAGATGTCTTTCTAGCTCGAATTTTCCAATATTAGATTATTTTTGAAAAATAAAAAGATGTATCTGTACCTACAGTTTAAATTAGTCCAATCGCACTACTTCTGCATTTCATTTATTATTAATGATATCAAAAATTTTTGATTCTAAGGCCATCAATGGTTGCCTTTTAGTAATGAAAAGTAGTTATCATTGACAAAAAAAATCAATCATTAACAATTTGAAAAATACATGAGATCGTTTTAGATAAGAAAACCTGGTAGCATTTCTAGACGACTCAGCTGTAATGCAAGACGAAACAAAACAATATCGTCGTCGTTCGATTATACATGAATTTTGTTTGAATACATCCGCTCATGCTCTGTCTGGTATTGTTTGAAGTGAAAGCATACGTAATCGACTCTTTTGGTTAATTTCAATCATTGGCTTTACTTTGATTATGATCTATTTTATATTGCAAGCAATTTTATCTTATTTCGAATATCCAACATTAATCGATGTAAGCTATGTCAGTGAATGCCCACAATATTTGCCAGCATTTAGTCTTTGCAATGCTTCTCCACTTCGTTTCGACAAATTCAGGGAACCCTTTTTTAAACTATACTAAAACATTAAATTTAACTAATTCGAACAATACAACAACATTGTCTTCATTTCAAGCAATCTATATCGGAAATTTTATAATAGATAAAGTTAATAAAAATGAATCGTTAGAACCATTTTGTTCTATTCACTTTCTTCAATGCTTTCCACATGTTTGTTCAATAGTGTACGATGTTCAATTACAGATTTCATTCCATTTGTATCATCAACCTATGGTTTATGCTATACATTCAATGCCAAATTGAAAAATAGCAATAATTATAGTGTACGTTATGAAAACGAAAATGGTGGTGATGGTAACCTTAAATTAGGTCCTTATTAACATAGTCATCAATATGTGCCTTATGTCAAAGATAGTAAGTGTTCATTTAAATATCATCAAATGTAACATGTATGTTTTGCCATTGTGAAGACATTGGTATTGTAAGTCTTGTACATGATAATACACAATTACCGCCTATTGAAGCAGCTGGTATAGAATTGGCACCAGGACGAAAACATAAATTAGGCTACAAAAAGAAAACAGCTTACTTTTCACCTGCACCATATACGACATGCACTGATAAAATTCCTATTTTGATCCATGCAATATTTGATAATTATTATGGTGGTGATTATGGCTATTCTGAAACAATTTGTTATCAAATTTGTGAACAAGTGTATGCGTAAATATATTAAGAGAGAATAATGTAATGTGTTTAATCATAGCATCATATTTTATTCTATTGTTATAGATATGAACAGTGTGGTTGTGTTAATCTTAATCTATGAGGTATTCGCTCAGTTATTTTACCAGGTACAGAAAAAATTATTTTAGCATCTCTGTGCAATTCAAAGCAATACCTGTTATACTAAAACAGTCGATACACTTTTGGCTTCCTCATTACATATGAATAAGTATTGTTCTGATTGTTGACAACAATGTTTAATAACAAATTTTATTATTCAAACATCTTCTCTTGCTGCTCCAGCCGAATGGCAAATGGATGAGATAAAGATGTTTGTTGAAAACTCAACGATTCCATTACCTGACAATTGGACCACTACATGGCGTGAGCATATAAAGGCAAATTATCTGGCTGTAAATATCGTGCGCGAGACAAATATAATTGAAAATAATACACAAACAGCAATACTTGGTGTGGGAGATATCCTTTCAAATATCGGAGATCAAACTGGTTTATGGATCGGCATTAGTTTTCTTTCAATAATGGAAGTGATTGAGATGATTTATCGACTAATTCGTTATCAATGCTTTTTAATTGTACGTGCGATACGAAAGAAAACACAAATAATGATAAAATAAACATTAATGTTCTTTTTTTGCATTATAAATAAACATAATGAGAAAAGAAAATTCATTTTCAACTCTAAAAAATTGTCGAAAACGGATCATAAACCATACATCAAAATCATTTAGTCAATCAAACGCATAAGTTTTCTTGACTCTCTCCTAATATCATAATCTAGGAGGAGCTTAATAATGATTTTCTCGCTCCACAGAAAAGCCTTTGTTTTAGAGCGTGAGCGTGAGTATAAGAGAGTAATAATCCTCACCCATATCCCGACTCGCAACTTCAGATATAATTAGTCCGTTTGTATAATTGTTTTTCTTCTGTAACTTTTCTATGTAGATATTTCCATTAAAATTTAATTAAACAAATCAAAAGTAAAGAAAAATGAAAGTAATTATGATAAATATTCTATTTTGTAATCGAATAAACTGTTACTTCACTATTCTATAATACAATATAACAAAACTCACAATATGATTATAAAAACTTTGAATAAAAATCTCTTGCGTTGAAATGAAACGAATGATAAAATAATTTGAAGATGATATTCAAAGAACTAAATAGATAACATCATCTGATAAATTTTGTAAATAACAAGCTTCGCAAGATTATATAGAAACTGTCTAAAGAAAAAAGCTAAAATCTATTTATTTATATTAGCTCACAAAAAGTGTCAACAAACAAACTAAGTTTATTAGTATTTCTATATGTTGCAAAGATTTCTGAGTTTGATGAATAATGTGAGACGCTCGTCGATTGCTTTGAAACGAACAAAACTTTTATATCATTTGCTATTTTCTCTTTCGAAGCAGAAGACATACACGAGGATAATATTCATTTCCTGTGATACTCTGACCTTGTACATACATATAATAATCTCGATCATCTTTAGTCATACCCTTTGATCCATATTTCTAATTCAAAAACAAGCTTTTAAGATTAAAAAATATATTGATAATAATAATAAAAAAAACAACTTTTCCGTTCAGAAAATACCAATTGCTTATATAGAATATAAAGCTGCAGTAATAAGAAATGATAGAAGAATTTCAAACCAAACCATTTTTATTTGAAAGAATAAAAACATGGAAGACAATGATTGACAAAAGAAAAATAAAACAATGAAAAATATAAATGACTAGAGATATGTACGATTGAGATATTTATGTGCTGAATGACTATTTGTCACAAGATGATGCCAAATATGTAAAAGACGATTGACTGATAATGGCATATGACCAAAAGCAAGTGAAGAAAGACCAAAAGGTGAAAGAAAACGTTGTTCGACTACATCAATATTAACAACAAATAGAGAATTAATATATAAATAATGAACATAAACAGATGATCGGATTGCCTGTGGTAGAAGACCAGTAATATAATAATCATCAATCCAAAAGAAAGATACATATTTAGTTGCTTCAAAAAGTGGTCGAATTATATCTTGAGTTATAAAATATGCAGAACCAGAACAATAAGGTTCAAAGTGTTCATATGGATATTCATCAGATGAAACAAACCATTTTGATGATGGATCTCGTGTAACACGCATTCGTGTCCATACAAGACAAGCTATCGTAGAATGCCATGCTTCAGTTGGATAAACATATGTTAAAGTATAAAGATGATTTAGTATAGAAAACATATTTATTAACATGTCATCATCAGTTTTTAATACATATGGTATTTTATTACAATAACGTGAAATCCAATTAAGTGCCATTATACCTTTATATGTTAAATTTCGATAAGTATCAATAAATGTTTGTTGAACAATATCACGATAAGTATCAAATTCAAATTGTGCTTGTTTCATTAATTCCATATTATGACTTGAACCAAGCATAAATAGAACACGTATATGTTTTCCAAATATTGCACGTGACGCCCATGTTGAACGAATTGATTCTCGACGATGACGATTTTCTATAGCTGAATGAACATAAACAATTAAAAGTAATGATTCATCTGTTGAACATATATCATCTCCAGGTTCTAATATATAATCAAAATGTTTTGCTGCTGGATTGACTGTATGTATTTGAGGATTTAGTTGATGTACTTGATGACTTGTTAATAAAATCCATCCAATGAAAAAAATGGCTAATAACGAGCCATATATTGCTCGAAAACGAATACCCATAAGTCATCTATAAAAGAAGATAATTCAATACATATATATCTGACAACATAAGATAAAACAAATAAGAGCGAGAGAGAAAAAAAAAACAATAAGATTAGAAAAGTTTCTGACGTTTATCATTAATTATAAAGTTAATGCTCGATGATGATGAGATTCGTTTAAAAGATGATGAAGGAGAAGTAAATAATCGTTTTATAACACCACTGGCTTTTCGAGGTGTTATTGATGATTGATTTTTGGAGATAGAACTAGTTCTATCTTGTTTAGGAGAATCAATAAAAAGATGACATGGACCTTCTTAAAAAAAAATTCTTATTAGATTTCGTCATTGATATTTATATTTGAAAAATATACTTTTATGAGATTGCAGTGATAAAATCGATTTTGATGTGAGTTGTGTTTCATTGGAGTTAGATAAATATTTTTGTGCTTCGTTTACAAAATGTCTTAAAACATAATTACAACGAGTTACACGATTGACTATTTGAGATAGATGAACAGTAGTCGGTTTGGTTGATTGATTTTCATAAATGGAAATATCATATACTTAAAAGAAAAGAAAACAAACTAAATTAAATAGAATTTCTATGTACCAATTCACAATAGGTTAATAGATGTCGAGCTTCACATATGATAAATACGCACTCTAGATAATATAATAACCTTGTTCTTGTCTATTTTTGGGAGAGTTCATATGAATTTATCAAAAAAAAAGAATGCTTAATCTCTGGAAAAAAAAGCAAGAATTATCGTTGATGTCGGTTCAGGTCCGGTCTCGAATAATTGATCCATGTCAAACTCTGGTACGGACATTAAAGCATCGAATCAACCGACATTGACCTGCTACATTAATCTAATTGTATTAACACGTCTTACAAAATTAACAAACGCATACTACAGTAAACTGTCGAAGGTAAACAAATCACTTGGAAAATTTATCTATATGAATGGAACCTATTCAGTCATATGAAGTACTAATTGTGTTAATTCTGATCTTCATGCACATACTATGTACTTATCAGCAGTAGATATTTTGTAAAAATAAAGTCTACAAAGTGTCGAAGAATAGAGATGAAAATTTCGATCCATTCCTTTTCCCTAGACTGAAATATTAGTAAAATACCCTCGGAGCGCTGTTTTACTTGGCATTTAAACCAGTCGATGGAGCTTGAGATTTTACATCTACTGGATCACACTCTGAGCCACAAGCTCAAATACATAAAAATTCGAAAAAACTACTGTTAGATGAAGTTCCTCAGTAAACTCAGAAATGCAAGCTCTATCAACTAGTATATATTCTATATAAAACGTACTTAAAGTGACTCAGAGCGTATATTATCAATACACCACAAGCCCAGACAGACGCCTTAGCAATAATAACGTCTCATTATACTATATGAACTACACCGTTACTGAGTTTCTGGATGATTAAGTACAAAGATGATGAAGAAATGTGTCCCAAAATAGATAAAATAAAACAATCTTCCTGCAACTGACAAGAGAAGCTATGTCATGTTTCACATTTTATTTCCGGATGAATTGTGCTAACTGCTTTTGTTATTGTAAAAAATAAGGAAACTTTAAAAACATCTATATGATAGAAAAAAAAAAATTCTTTCAGTTGAAAATATATTTCGAAAAGTAATTCATTTTGGTAAAGTTATAAAATCTTACATGGAATAGAAGAACGAAGACGATGAGCAAGTCGTTGAATGTCACGCGCCATTCTATCTGATGACATGGTTTCATTTTCAATGTCTTCTTCTTTAACTGGAGTTTCTTCAATTATTTCTTTTGATAAGAAAGTTTTATTAGATCTATCGAATTCATACGAAATTTCTTTCATTGGTGTATTTTCTACATTAGTTAATGATGAGCTAAATAAAATGTAATAAAAATGCAAAATTTATATTATATTATTTTTCTTTATATTATTGATTAAACCTTGTTATGGGTAATGGTTTAAAACTAAGTGTTCGATTAAATATAGTTGTTTTTGATGTTTTAACATTAATCATTTTACAATTTTTTGTTAATTCCAATTGAAGTGAAGATACATTTCGTTGTGAATAAGTTCGTCGAGATTTTAATGATGTTTGATCCGAAATTGAAAATAGATCAGTCATTATTTGTTTTATTCCAAATCAATATGTTCTTTCATTAACAATATTTTATTTTTTTGTTCCTTATCGAATATAAACAGCTGCTGAACAAGAGAAAATGATTATGTTTGCTTGATTGGATACACATAATTGACAAATCAAATATGAATGAAAAGCGATGTCGCTCAAAGAAATAATTGATTTATCGATATTAAATTATTTTAATATAAAACAAATATTACTTTTTTTTGCATATATTTAAAAAAAAGTCTTCTTTTCTGTAGATTCAATCAGCGATAGATAATCAAATAAAAGACACTAATTGAATTTAGTCTTTCAATTGATGATGTACAACAACAGAAATAGCAACATTTTGTATTTGTTTTCAGTAAACCAAGCCGAACATCTCGGAAGTGTAAATATTAATATGCTTGTTTGCTATTCAGATCGATAATAAATATGTGATGTGATCTTGTATTCCTAACAATAACAAATTTCTATGAATTTTCATCATGCTTTATAGAAATATTAGATAAAATTTCATTCATTTATTTAATAAGATGTTCTTTATGTCAATGATCTTTAGGCATCATTTGCTAATCTATTTTATTAAATGTTTAATATAATTTATAATGTCTCGTAATAAGAAATGTTTTCATAAAACCTGGTTCAATTATATTTACATGTAAAGATCCTACAGTTCATTTACGATGACGACAAATCGAAAACGATTTCGATGCTGAATAAGAACACATGCCTGGTTTAGTTAAATAACCAGAAACGGAACAAATATGAACAACATGTGAATCTCTTTTATTAATAAGTAATGGTAAAAGCTTTTGTCATTGCAAATAAGAAAATATATTGATACATTTGATAGTATATATAAGCAAGAACTCAATAATAAAATACATTTTAAACAAAAGAAAACCAATACTAAGTTTTCTTCCTGTTGATAATGATCTTATGAAAGTTGCACTGATGTGTAAATAGATAATAACACACCTTTTAATTTATTTATGCCAATATTACAGGAAAAAAAACATGACAACAAAAACATAATAGTTCGTATTTGTACGATTTTTATCCCTGAAATTTATTATATTGATTTAGCTTTAAAATACTAAACAGGGGGGGGGGGGGGCGGCGGGAAGGCGGCACTGTTTCTTTCTTTATGAAATAAAAACAAATATTGAAAAAATTCACTTCCAATCACTAAAAATATTCTAGAAAATTAATCTGACATTTATGTGCATAGGTAAAATTCGATTAGACTTTAATGTCTTGAGAGTGTTGCAATGTTAAAAATATATGTTCTAATGATGTTAATTCAACGGTATAATTCGATGCAATTATATTTTGTTCAACAAGTTGTTCTAGTAATGTAAATAAATATGGTAAACTACCTTTTGGATATATATATTCATTGCTATGATCAATACGTTCAAGTAATGGTATTTGAAATGATGATTGAAGTAATGTTAAACGTATACGATAATTCATACCATATTTATTTTTAAGATGTTCAGGCGAACCTAAACATTTTGCATTACCACGAACAAGTATTGTTAAACGATCACATAATTGTTCACATTCAAGCATTGAATGTGAAGCAAATATAATTGATGTATCAATAGGACGATGTTGTAATATCACACGTATATGACTACGTAATAATGGATCAATTTTTGCTGTTGGTTCATCAAGTAAAAGAAGTGTTGGTGATCCAATTAAACATAATGCTAAATGAAGACGACGACATGTTCCACCGCTTAAATGTGATACTAAATGATGACGATATTTTTCTAATTGAAATTGAGATAAAATTAAATTATTTATTAATGATGGATTAAGACCATGAAGACGACATATATAATCTATAGATTGTAGAACAGTTAAAGCTGAAAAACTAATATCATATTGTGGACAATAACCAATTGATTCATTTTTATTTTTATAAATATAACCACCAGTTGGTCGTAATTCTCCAACTAACATTCGAAATGTTGTAGTTTTACCTAAGATAAATACATATTTATATCGATAGATGAATCTTGCTAAAGAATTCTTTTTTTTTTATACTGCTGTTATATTTTCTCTAATTAATTCTAATAGAGATGACCAAGATTGATATATGACTTTTAACGCTCAGAAGATAGCTGTTGTTTTTTATTATGAATAATAAGCAGAAAATCTTATTTACATTCAAGTACATTAGTATTTAAAACTCAATATGTTTATTTTATGCTTATACATGAGAGAACTTCGAATATTGAATATCTCCAGATAAGACTTGTTAGAAAAACTACGGTTTTCTCAATCAACCAATTTTATTGAGAACTTTGTTTGTGCACAGTTTGAAGTAGAAATTTGAACGTCTATTTTCTACATGACCTGAGTGAGACAAAAACTCAGTAAAATTTCAACATCTCGAGAACAAAGGCTCGTAAAACCAAATCATTCTAGACTTTTCTATTGCTCATTAAATGAACATCAACTCGGCCGAAAAGCGATTTCACATCTGAAGAGGTACTCTCATAAAATGGGTAATATTGTATAGACATGCATCGAAACATGTTATCTCAAATCCATCTCATTGGATAAACTATCATGCTACAAATATAGAAGAATATTTGCCTTTGATAATCAAACGAAGAATCATTCCATGAACGATTTAGTTTAATAAGAGAATAAAAGGAAACTTTTATATTTAAACTGACTCGGTTTGGGTTTTTTTTATTGACTCTAGCACGTAGTCTAACAACATAGTCGAAATCCCTCTTTTGATCTTTTCTAGTATCATTCCCCTATTTCAATTTTCTATTGACGAAAAAAAAAATGCTATGTCACGTAGTTCAGTAGATAGAGCAAGGGGAAAATAAATGATTTGTTATCAACTTTAAATTAAAATAAATGTGAAAACCTCGGATTTAAATCCGAGTGTTATGTGTACTTCAAAAAGTGAAAAAGTATATTCACTGTGTTTTTTATCACTAAATTGCAAGGAGAAAATACAGACGTGCTAAGTTAGCATGGACCATACTGTATGCAACCCTATCCGGTGACCACTGACTCTACTCTCACAGTGATATAATATCTTTAGAAATCACAGGAATTGAGTTCAGATTCGTGTTTAGCTTGGAAAATTGGGTAAGAAGAGTTATTTTTGAAT
>CAJNSZ010000114.1:253950-280005 GCA_905329745.1 Rotaria sp. Silwood2
CTTTCGAAAGTTATCGTGTAAACGGCCGGACGGACACACAGACCGATTTTAGTAGCGTACTCACTTTTTGAGTACACTAAAAACGAAAACGAAATTGAATTATTGAGAAACTTACGAAAGTACAAATACATCTTTTTCTATAGATATGTTTTATTTAGAGCTCCTCATATAAAACAATCACTCGGTTATTCGAATTTTACGAATAATTAATGTTGCCTTTTAAATTATTTTTATCTTAATCTTTATTATTTATTTTACATGACATCAGGATTATTTGCTGTTGTTGTAAGTACATATAAATCCCAAGCAGTATCTAAGTAATTTGTAAAATATTCACTTCCATTTGGATATGTTAATTTTCTAATAATAGATTAAAGAAAAAAAAAAATTTAATTTCGAAAGATTATTCTTGATATAATTTAATTTACTTATTTTTTAAAATACCAACACCAAGTAAAGTAAATGTCAATACCGAAAATAGAAATAGAAACATAACATTGCCTATATTTGGTAATGTTCGAAGAATATTTCGAATAACACGACGAACCTATTGAAAAATATTTCAATAAAATTAAAAATAATTATTCATTCAATTTTTTACATTTTGACCAGCTTGTAAAGCAAATGGGAAAAAAACACGAAGTGGACGAGACCATCGAACATAATAATAACCTTTCAATGTCAATGCATAATAAATAATCATATCAGTACTTGTTAACTAAAATCAACTACACAATATGTTAGAATTTTATTTTGACAACAAAATAATATTATTTTTACCAGAAAAACAGCTAAGAATATATAAGGAAAAACAGCTTCACTCAATAATTTTCGTTTATCTTGCAAATGCATTGATAAGATAAATGAAGCAAAAAGTATTGATAAAGCAATTGTTTCAATAATTAGAGCTACCCATGGAGGAACATCTGTAAAATAAGCTGGTCGTTCAATACAAGGTAATAAAAGTAAAGTAAAATCGGCAAGCCATACTATCCAATACCAATATGTTGAATAGATGAGTGTATATAAGCTAAAAAGAAACTATTAAAAAAAAACAACAACAACTGTTACGTCAATTTTGTCTATACCTTAATACTGGTTTATCGAAAGCAAAACGAACATAATGACCTGCATTAATGGCAAGAATTTCGGCTGCAGCATACTCGACATCCTGTGTATATCTACTCAGTTGAATATATTTGAAAAGAAATAAATGATTATGGTCCTCACCGATGTCGATGGTATGGCTCGTTTGTTTGCTTGTTCTAAAAGTAAACCTAGAATTTAAATTAGAAAATAATCATTTCTAACGAAGGAAGATCGCAACTAGTAATTAATTATTTATTAGTCGAGACTATACGCATCATGTGAACCGTAATGAGTTATAAATACTCCGAGAAAGTTACAAAAAAAAACATTTTTCGAAAATCGACTTGAAACGTCACACAGAGACAAACATTGACGAGAATAGTTTATTGTGAAAGTTTCAAATATTTTGATGCTGTAAATAGTTCAGATTCAAAAGTTTCTCTATGAATTCTTTTCTATCTTAAGAATTTCGAATCAATGTTATCGCATATCGGAGAATTCGAGAGAAACGTTCAACAATCAAGTGAAGAATAAACATGACATAATCTTTTATTAAATATTATTTAGCTATTAACTACGTAACATTACTAACTTCATGGCAATCCTATGAGACCATATTTAAAATAAAGAAGATAAAAGTTTCCTTGATATTTTTCTTCTGTATAATACATACACTATTAATCTATACTCCATCCAACAACAGAAATGAATTTTCTTTCGAACAATAAAAATATTTTGCTTTTTTTCTATAAAATCCTAAATTCAAGTATTATGATGCAGAAGTAAATCGAATGTTATAGATAATGTCACAGAGTATATTAGAATACTTGCTCATAAAAAAGAGTAAGTATGAAAATTATTTAACAAAGTTTGTTTTCAATTTTTTACCACTCGTCTAAGCTTTAGAAAGAATCAAAATAGTGATTCCAATAGAGAATGGTTTCCAACAAGAATACAAGAAAATTTGATGGAAGGTCAAAAAATGTTTTTTCCTATAGGAAAAATTTGGAAAGAAAACAACTTTATCTGCTTCGATATGATTGATATATTTCATTTAAAAAGCGTCATAGAGAACTTGGAAACATCTCATTTTGTAGAGAATTGTTTGTTCTATCGTTTTATGTAGTCAAAATAAAATTATATTTACTTGTTCTAAAACCTCTAAAAAACTAGTCATTTTGGTTTTCTAGAGTTTCTCTTTTTTGAGAACGTGCTAATGATTTTTATTTTCTCTATTTCGATTCGTTCTCATCTCAGAAACTGGAACTTTTTCAATAATTAAAAGCGCATTAGACAACACTGATTCTGACATTCTGTGCCTTTTTTTTTTTTTTTACAGATTTTGCATAATAATCATTTGATTCTTTATATGACGATAAACATTTTTTCATCAATCGAAAAACAAAATCTGTATTTTGTGTATCCATTACAAAAGTACATTTCTAATAAAATATTATTACAAATACAAACCTGTTGTTGTCATTTGTTCGTTATCACGCGACTAACAAATGAATAGAAAAAAAACACACGAACGACAAAAATCTAAAGTCAACTTTTTGTTACTCTTACCAAGCTGCTATCATATTTCACACACACATATTAATCTTTATATTTAAAGATAACAAAATGCATACACACACACACACATATGACGCTCAATTTCCTTTTTTTTTCTCTGATATTTTTTTTTTATTCTTTCTTTACAATTTCAAATTAAGATCGTTTTTTCTTGTCCTTAGTTTTGGCATTTGTAGGAGTTACTGAAATAATTCTTTCTTGTTCTATTAAATCAATTGGTGCTCGAATATGAATAAATTCATGTTGATTAGGCCGTGCAAATTGATCATTATCATTCATTTCAAATTCATCACGAATTATTGAAAGACGCTGAAGTACAACAGATGTTCGTTGACCACCTAAAGAAAGAAGACCAGGAAGTTTTATAAAACGACATCCGAGACCAACAGCCTAAAATAAAAATAAATAAAACTTGAAAATGTTGTTTGTTTTATATTTTCATACAAGATCTGCTAAATGAACTTGTGCTACTTCTTGATGATCTCGTTCAAATAATCCCAAAGCATAACCATTTAGTTCTATTGAAAAAAAAAATGCTTCTTTTTTTTTTTAAACCAGGAGAAAATAAATGAAGTTATTTACCACGAAATGTATTTATTCGATTTATTAATTCAGTAATTGTTGGAGCACCATCTAACGATAATAAATGACAATTAATTGTATCATTATCATTATTATTTTCATTTCGATAACGACGTATATCAGTTGATGTTATATAGCATTTATTTGATATTCGATCACATAAACGAGATAATGATGTTTTGTCCTAAATATATATATATATTTATTTATTTATAATAATAGAAATATTCAATAAGAACAAAGAAATGTTACAGCATATCGAAAAGGATCAATTAACATAATACAACGAGGATAAGTATCAATCAAATCAGCATAAATATCAACTAATTCATCAGGCGATTTTACTACACCAGTTGTTACTTCATATTTACCACGTGTCTACAATGATAATATTTTAAAATTCAAAGATTCAAAAAAAAAAAGAAAAGAAAACAATCTTTCACATAATCAAATGTTTCATATGGTCCCATTTGTATGGCATAATCAAACCAATGTTCATCAGTACCACATACACTATTAATAGCATTTTGAATTAAATCAAATCCTTGTTCAGGTTTATCCATTGGAAAAACAAGACATCCATCATCAGTAGAATAACTTGATTGAAGCTGAGAAAATAAAGCAAAAAATAAGAAAATGAAAACATTAATTTTTTTCTTTTGTTTTTAACATACAATCGCTCCTTTAGCATTTATTAATGAGTCACGTAAAAATTGTATAATATTGTGTAGTTTATGCACCCACTATGAGATTCAAATTATTAAAAAAAAAAAAAACGAAAGTATCAAAATAACCTACCTCTTCATTATGTATCATATTCGGTGTTGGTATAAGCATGATATATTTAATTAGTGATTGTTTACCCGGATATGTTGGTCCACTTTGAAGAATAGGTATTATTGGTAATGGCATTGAAATATTTATAATAGATGGATGTTGAATAAGACGAAATAAATTTGATTGTCTCATTTCAGCAGTTATTAAACAACAGGTTAATGATATACCTGTAATTAATAATTGACCAGCAAATGACGTTGGTTCGGGTTCATCGGGAATAATTTCAACCGGTTGAAGATCTTTATTTGCTCTAGAAAATAAAAAAAAACAAGATTTCGAATCAAAGTTATATATAACTAACCCTTTTTTACTCGGTGTTGGAGCTGCACCAGCTTTAGCTGCACCAGTACCGGTCGGTGGACGTGCATTTATTGATGCTTTAACTGGTGTAACATCAGAAGCAGGTTCACCGTTAGAATCTTCGGATTCGACTGCTGCTAACTTTGCCATTTGATCAGCGTGTTTTGAACGAAAGTCTCTAGAAAGAAAAAATTAAGAGAAGATAGAAATATTGGAAACAAAAGAATGATCAATACACAAGAAGATCATCAATAGTTATTTGATCGAATAAATCAATTCGATTAAGAATTGTTCTTAATGATGCCGAATTGACTGAAAAAAAAAAGATAGAAAATTTTTAAAAAAATTCATAAATCTTCATATATTATAATTACCCAATGTTTCTAATTGTTTGCTTGTTAATTTATTTAATTTACCAGATGATAAATTTACTGTAAGTCCATTATGTCGCTATATAGTAAAAAAAATTATTGTTTACACTAAAAAATTAAATATTATTATTTGATTTTTACTTCAGTTCTATTTCTAAGGGCAACTGTAAGATCGATATGCATGGCTGATTCATCAGCAGGACCTATCAATCGTCTTAAAGTCAAATCAACAATTTGCGGTTGTTTGCTTTGACCCAAAAAATGATTAGCCTATAGACAGCATTTTAAAAAAAAAACCAACAACAGAAAATAATGTGATGTAAAAGAAAAAGTCTTTTCACTTACAACATAACCATTAAGATCATCTGGTTTTTCATAAACAAGATGATTGAGAACATCTTCAAGTTCTGATACAATAGAAGATGATTCAAGAAAAGATCGAGCTTTTGTACGTGGATCGTCATACATTGTTTCTTTTTTCTTCAGATATATTACTTGAAAATTCTTTTCATTTACTTCAAACATTACCTAACGACGAACTTCAGAAATGAGAACTGTTGATGTATAGAGGTCGCTAAACACTGTGCATCAATGTTTTTTTTTAATATCAATATAATCATAGATGTGATGAAATCTCTTATAAAAAATCAAAACAAATTTTTATACAATAGAGAATTTTTCTTTTTTTTATTTACAATTCGAATCATTTATATCTGATTTAGTAACAGAGATTCGAACAGCAGGTGTACCAAGCCAAATCAAAATGTATGAAATCCTTGTAATAATCAAAATACACGCTGTTTTACACGTTATTGGCAAAAGCAACGTGTACACCGTACACTTTGCTAACAAAAATAACGCGTTCCTTTTTTTAATGAACAAATCGACTTCTGTCTCTGTTCTAATCTGTTAAAATTTTTATCAATACGATTAGTGAAAATAATATTTAAAAAGTACCGTTTAGTGCAACCTCTTTTGTTCAATTTTATAAAAGTTGATTTAATGTGGTTTTGTGATGATCATGTCGATATGCATCGTGAAGAAAATGAAAGTGAAAATGAAAATGAAAGTTTTGATTGATTTATATTGGTCTTTCTTCTCATTTAATGNAGCTAGATCCAGTTAGAACTTCTTTCTCATGTTTCATCGGTTACAACAGACGAATCAATTATTCTGTAATCAGCTCCTGACCACTGAGAACGCAAGATACATCGAAGATCTGTCAAATTTTTATTGTCTTAGACATTATCCGAGAATTGTGTGAATAACGATATAATTTATATGGTGAAGTAGACTATCAAGTATTTATAATCGATGAAAAAAGGAGAAAATGTTACTCTTAGTAGCTAACACAGGATTTTTCTGTTTCTATGACTATTTATTGGTCATTGTAAACAGTTAATCATCGGGCTCTCGGATTACTGAGAGTTACGATCACTCAAACTAATCTGATATTTACAACATGAGTTACTTTTTTGTAATCTAACTAAGCAATCAAGTTTTTGTATTTTGACGATGAAAAATTTTATAAAAAGATATATGAAACCATATTATGGTAGATAATGCTTCATTATTTATTCATCTTGGATTTTGTCCGTGGACTATATGTGTATGCATCATTGTGTTTGTTTATGCTGAGAAATAATGATGGTAGAATCTACCGTTTAATCAGCATTGTGTTTAAAATAAATAAAATAGTCGAAACCAGAAAGTATTGAAAACAAAATGATGTGTTTCGTCGACGCTGACTTTAGTCGTCTATAGAAATTAACTAAAATAGTCAGAAAGGTAACTACTAAGATCGGCCATCGTTCAAAGTTATTCCATTTTTTAAATCACAAAAAAGAAAGATCTTTGCTCTTATCAGATGATCAATTAATTAAAATCACTGATGATTATGAATGCCCTACTGGTAAAGAAAAAATTGGAATATATGGACTTTGTAAAAAAAAAAAAAATTTTCTCTTGACTCGTATATAATCTCTGTTAGAATATTTAATATTATTTCGCACAATAAAGAATATGTCTCGGTCATCAGAATGTTATCAAGTACTTTTCGACCATTTTCTATTTCGACCAGTAAAAAGTTGTTAGTGCAAACTCTGCAGGAGTAAAATGTGAAACATGATATAGCTGCTCTCGTTTATCATAGGGAGATTGTTTTGTTCGGTCTATTCTGAGACAAGTTTTTTTTTTCATGCTTTTTCTTAATCCTTCACAAATGGAATAAGGAAGTAGGTCATATATTATAATGAGATGTTATTGATATACGGTTTTTGGTTGTATACCAACAACGTTCATCATGGTCTGCGATGGTCTCTTGCATAGTCTATGGAGAAGAAGGAGACACAACAGTAGGAAGTGGATACAAATCTTCACCTTATATACTTCAACATTGCTTTTGAATCGTGTTTCACAAAAAATGAGGGTGCAATAATAAAAGATAAATGTGATAAACAACCAGTGTTACTTTCCGAAGAAAGTGACTAAGGAAATTATAATTCTCATTACAAATAGAAGCAAAATATGTATGAAATATATGTACAACTGTGTGGTATAAAATTAGCTTCCCAAAAAAATTTTGTCTAATACGATTTGAAATTTAATCTCGTTCTTAAATTAAATAGAACATTCTCTTTTTGATAGACTTTTAGAGATAATCAAATTGTATGAAAACTCTTACCTGTAATGCAAAAGTATTAAGAATGGCTGCCATAAATGAGTAAATTATAAGTCCTTTCATACGGCAACTGAATGTTTCTTCAGCAATATACAACTTGAAATCAGCTCGAACAATATCAATATTGTTTATTATGGCTACAAGCGCAAAGGCGAGTAATGCTAAATAACTATTAGCTACTAAAATTAAAACTACATCACGATTGTGTATAATTGATCGCAAGAGTACACCAAGCATGAATATGGACATGAGACCAATAAATATAGTTCCAATGAGAGAAATAAAATTGAGAGTTATAGCTGCTGTTGATATCATTGTTGTATTTGACATGTTTTTTTACGAACTATTAGTAATCAATCTTTTCAGTATAGATTTTATCTATTGACGAAAAGAAAATGATATGTCATTGCTCGAACATTATCAAAATTAATTAACTTTTCAAAGACGAAATGATAACTTCATAATATAAATATATAATAAAACTATTTGATCTACACTTACATTAATATAAACTAAAGACAGACAGTAATTTTTCGACCTGACATAAGATATTAAACATAATAAAATATTATTAACAGGAGAAGGAAAAGAAATATTTAAAGGAAAAAAAAGAACATTCATTTTTTATTCTACATCTTCGGATTACAGATGAAGTCTGTTAATAAAAAGAAGCTTAATTGAATAATAGAATAATTTTATGATCATCATCAGTAGTAATGTTCTTTCAAGAAATAGATGAACATTGTTAAAATTTCAGTGACATATTATTAAAATACTCGAGATCTAACGGCGTATATACAAATCTTGGCAAGATAAAACGAATCATATAATATTAATGTGTTTATTCTTAGAAAGTCTTAAATATTGATACCAACATTCGAACAACTTAGGTTTGAAAGTCAAAAGAACAAGAAAATTATAAAATCATTAATGAATTATATTTGAACACATTCAAATGATTATCATTTCTCGTTCTAGAATAATAATAGTTGGTATAAATTGAAATAAAACAATGGCATTGTAAGAACTTGAACCATCATAACATTATTCTATCTCTTTAATAACGATAGATATTTTAAAAAATCTAATATGTACGGCAAATTAGACTAAAAAGTCAATAATATTGATTTTCCTTTGACGTATTAGTAATCGAAGTGATTCAAAATGTTGTAGAAATTAAACACTAAATACTTCACATTTATATTCACTTATTTCATTCTCATGAAAATATGACTTTCTAATTTATTAGAAGGTTTTTCTATAGTATTATTCTTTCTTTGTATTTCATTTTTTTTTGTATTAATCTACCGTACACTAGCTGAAATTTTTTATAGTTTACGCGTTTCAAATTTGTAATCGTTTCTGACTTACAATCAGAAAACGCAATTTAAATTCTGAAACGATTAGATTTTTTGTGCATTTACATGTGACTTTATTTTTTCTTTGTATCTTTGTTTTTTCTGATCTGTTTTTCTTTGGAATCTTTACCAATGTAAAGAACTCATGTTAGGTACATAGAGATCTATCTCTTTAGCCATTAACTTTTGTACGAGCCTATCTAGCAATCTGCCAATCTGACTAACTACCTATATAAATAAGTAACTACTTAATTTTCTATCTATCTATCTGTCTATCCATCTACATACTTAGCTACCTAACTACTTACTTAACTAACTGTTTATTCAAAGGTCAACCCGACCAATATCTATTTCAGCACTACCAGGCATTTTTTTTTGAATAACTTTAAAACAACAGAAGCTAATGAGATTGGGTTTTTAGTGCCATCAACAGTCATTCCTGCATTATCTTTTTATATAGCAAACTTTCTTGGTTTCCTTATAGAAGATATGCTGAATCTTACAGATGAACTCTATCAGACTTGGATAAAATATAGGTTTGCAAGGGTATTATAACAATTAGATTGAGATCACTAACTGTACTCATTCAGAAAGTGGAAAAGTCTTGCTGGAAATCCTACATCTCAAATTTTAGAGAGCGGAATGTTAAAAAAACTTTCTAGTCAATGTATTACAAATGAAAACATGATTTTTATCGAGGTCAGATAGAAATTATCTTCAAAATACTTCACATATTCAATAAAAAAAAAAGCAAGAAATATTTTGTCGATTGAAGACAATGTTAAAACTCGAACTATTTAGTTATTGTTTTGTAGTTATTCAAGAAATGTCTGCAACCACAAACGTAACTCTACAATGGATATTAATTATCAATCTAGCTATGTGTACGCTAGACTCTCTATATTATGGTGCCCTCATTTAATTCACTAGTTCGGATGCCTAACTTTGATAGAACGATAAAATATCAAAAATAAAATACGTAGACATTTCAAGTGTAAAGCGTGCCTAACTATAAAAATATCGCCAAAACAAGCATGTCGAAGTGAGGATGAGACTAGAAAAGAACATTTCTCCTCCACATATTTGTCATACGACATTCTTACTTTCGATGCTTTTATTTTCTATAATAGTTGGGTAAATCTACTGAGCTAGTCGCACACAAAACTATCTGTATATATTTGCCGATCTAGCTATATATCGAACTAGTTATGAAACTCTTTATCTTCCTATCTTTCTATTAAAATAAAAACAAACATGTTTTAGAAAAGATGTTCTCTAAGGTTAAAAGTAGGAAGCACACAACGCAAAATATGCTAAGTAAAAAAAAAAGTACATAGGTTGTGAGTAAATCAGATGAAACCAAAAAATCATGCTAATTGAAAAATGAAGTGAAAAGATTATGGCAATACATGGAAATTGATAACAAGTTATGTTAATCATGTAGCAAAACAAGGAAAAAGAGTATCAAGTTTCATCTTCATTAAAAACTTTTTATGCAAGTTGAGAAATAAATAGAACTTAACTGAAAAAGAAAGATTGAGATTCAGACAAGAGAAAAAAGACAAAGAACTTTGAGCTTAGATGAAAGAATATTACCTGTGAGGTTTCTTGTTCTTTCCCTCATTTCTACAATTGTTTATCAAGAATATGATTACAAGAAAAAACTAAGTAATTCATCTTGATTCTTTTATGCAGACTAATAAAGGTTTCTGAGTATCGGTCTGAAAGAATAATTAATTGGAGGAAGAGTCGAACTAATGAGATCCACTCAATTGTACATCTGACGCATGTTACAATTACTCTCAAACCCTTGATAGACAATGATGAAATATGAAGTACGATACTTCTTCACTTTAAGTATATTTTTTGTTGTTGACTGATTCATAGCTACATTGCATAATAGTGTGAAGATATGGATGGTGTGATTGATTGACAATACAAGATCGAACACTCCTATGAAAACCAAAATAGAAAAAATATGATTGGTTATATTCAGTTTGAATCCTAGATAGTTAGTCATATTGTTAAACTTTATTTGAGTTTTAGCTAAAACTTTCGGTCATTTATTATTATGTGTTATGATTAAAAAAAAAGAATTGCCTGAAATATCAACTGATCGATTAACACAAAGTGTTATAGTCTTACGAGATATTATATAGAGCTGTAAATGATCATATGATTAAAGTCAATAAAACATCATTTTTTAATTGTGTGTATGCGTTCATTGTAAAAAATTTTCACCGATTTCGCAAGTAGCACAATGTTCGAAAATTCGAAATAAAACGAGAGTGAAAATTTCATTTCTACACAAACTTATAATTCCCTATTATTGGTTGTTAAAATCTAGATAATTTTCAGTAAAAATAATCACAAAAATCATATTTCTAAAAACGTGCCAATGGATCTCTTTGATAGTGACAAAGAACAATACAGAGAATAGATATCTCTACCCGTCGACTACCTTGCGATATGATGTGCTGCCCAATGACCGGTTCATTGACTCAACGTCTTCCCTATAAATAATACAACCTATAGTGTTGAACAGCAATCGGCCTAACATGGAGTTTTTGTGCTTAATTACTTAAGCATCCTGTACACACGGACTAACTATATACTAGTCACAACTTAGTCAGCATACTATCAAATGGGTGATCCGAGACTTGTCCAAGGTCATTCCATGGCGAATAGTATCGAGGTTTGAATACAATATCTATTAGATACATGCTGAATAACATAACTACTCAACTGTGACTGCTAAGAACAGGGTGGGGTGTGGGGTGTGGTTGTGAATAATGAGAGTACCCACACCCACACCCACCACCCCACCCCACACCTTTTTTGTTTTAAAAACAAACTTGATGAAGATTTTCTGTTTATACATACGTTTAATACTCTATATTTTTGTATGATAGAATTATTATTGAGTCGATATTATTATATTTAAAAAAATGAAAGCTATACAGGTACATTCTCTGCTTTCATTAGCTAAGCAACTTGGTGACTGATGGTCATATTTTCGAAAAATCATTTCTTGTACCATAATCATGATGAAATCTGATTTAATCATTGATTTTTTTCACAAAAACGAATTGATCATAACTTTACGGCAATTTGTTTGCAAATCGCATAAGTCGTCATCATTTTCATGACATAGATTATTATATTACTGCCATAATACATTAGCCAAATATTGTACATATTGGCGAATGCTTGTATTCAATTATGAGTTAATGTTTTAAGTGTTTGTGTTCAATGAACTTGTCACATATGGGAGAGACAGACGAAGAACCTACTTCGTCAAATTAATTATAAAAAAGATCAAGTTTCGTGAGTATTTACCTGAAATGACGATGGTAAATACGCAACAGACAATCAGAGAATGTGTCATATCACGTAAAGTTTATCCTATACTTATAGTATATTTTAAATATCGTTAATTTCATTCTATTTTTTTCTTTCAACCCAAATGAATCGTTGTATATATACTGTTCGAACTTTGCTTTTTCAATTATACATAATTTGAAAAGTAATTAATCAAACGACAGGTTGATTCAATTTCTATTGATCGAATCCAACTGTACAATCATCGTAGATATCATTTTGTAGATACTTATAATGGTAAATTATTCAAACGTCCACATGTTTTTTTTTCCTTTTTACATTATCAGTAGCGTAGCCAGACATTTTTTATTTGTGAGCAATATACCAGTCAAATTGTTTTCAGAAGTTATCACCTATGACTAATTACCACTATTTTCGTAAACTTCTTAGACAATAACGTCTGGAGCATCAATAGTTATTGTCATCGTCTCAAAGATACGATAGGCAATAACTTTTCTAGGTTTGGGTAATAATTCAATGACTTATGACTGAATACGCCATTGTATATGATCATCGAAGAGTCATTCTGACTTGTTTTTGTTTGTATATCGATTACTTTTTTCATATTTTAAAACATAGAACGTAAATATATATACAAAGAATCGATTTTATGAGAAAATGCATTTATTATAGAACATACAATCTTATGTGTTCAAATGATGTTCGTTAATTAGAATTAGATGACACATCTGTTTCAACAGATGTTTTTCTCGTTCGATATGTTGTTGAAATATTCAAGAAATTTAAGGATGACTTTAACAAAACGAATACTTATTGATTCAGACCTGTGACAAGCATCGACGAACGGTTATCAATTAAGGACTTGTCTTCACATCAATGGAAAAACTGATTCTAACTTAATATTACTTAGCATTCATTTGAATTTTACAGCCTTTGATACTTTTAGTAGTTACTAATAATCCGTTAAAATATTATAAAATGCTGCTCTGTCAAAACGAATAATGTTACTTAGTGTATTGGATTTGATGATTTTATTGACAAAAATCTACTTCATAATGATTCAGTTTATTTTTCATTTTCTGTGTTGAACAAATATTCAACTATTACAACTTCATCGACTTTTCTGTTTCATCTAACATTTATTATGGCTTCAAACAATAATTATTATAATACATGTAATACATCATAATGATTATTTGTTGCTTGTAGTGTTAATATTTAATGACTGTCGCAGTTGAAATACCATGTTGTTGCGTATATATAGGTGTTATTTTATTTGGCTTTTCAATCCACATGAACATTTCTTTGACTTGAGGATTGACATATACGAGCAATCATAGCAATGACTATAGTCATATTCGACATACGATAAAAAAATGATTTTCCTAAACCAGTAAAAGGTAATATCAACTTCAACACGACAGAAGGAGCACCGATTAACATTAGTATACCGACAACTAATACAATACGATGTACTACGATCGCATCACGTTTAGCTCGTACTGAAACATTCATAGATGATTGACGCATAAATCTCGTCAACTGTAAATAAATAATACACGTCGTAATTACTGGTAGACCATAAATAACTAAAGTACACCAAATAAATCCACGAGCACCATCAATAGTTAACACACAGATACTTTCCGTAGGCATAAGTTGTATATCGTGCCAAAAATGAACTGGTAAAAGAGAAAGAAACGAAATTATCCATAAAATTGCGATAATCATAACGTAAGTAAGACCATATTGTAGCCATATATAAGCAGGATAGACGACACGAAACAAACGAAATGCAGCCTAGAAATCACAATATGTATTTTAAATTTAGAATGTCTATCAAATACAATTATAAAATTTGAATTACTATAGAAATATGTTTGTGACATGAGTAATCTATATGACTTTCTAAAATGGCATAGTAACTTATCTTCTTCTAATTTCTACTTGAGAGCAATGAAGTTTTGTATTTGCATGAGAAAAAAGTTTTATAATGAGAAATATGAAACAATATTATAATAGATAATGGCTCATTATTTATATTTATTGAATTTGTCCAATGACTTTATATGTGCATTATTGTGTTCCTTTATGATGATAAGTAGTGATGAAAAATCTGTGGATTAATCAATATTCTGTTCAATATAAATTAATTAGTAGATCTTGTAGTCTACAATATTCATTAATATTTGTTTTTCAAAGGCCAACTGAAATGCTGATGTACCGTAGAAAGGTCGAAAGGAACAATGTCAAAAATTAATTATTATTGAAAAAAATATCAATCAGTAAAATGTCGAAGTCAGACAGTATCCTAGAATAAATTGATGTGTCTAGAAAACGCTGAGTTTAGGCATCTACAGTTTATTACTGCTTTTCACATTTTAATTTATAACTGATAGTGACAATGATGAATTATATCTGATAGAGATTGACTAAACTAGTCAGAAAAATAATTACTAAACAACTAAAAGTCCATTATCATAAGTGCAATTGTTTCATTTTCAATGTACGAAGATCAGTCATAATTTCCAGATATTTCATTTGTTAATTTGTGAAAAAAAAAGGAAGATCATTGCTCTTATCAGATGATTAGATTTTCGAATTGAATAAGAGAACAGCAACTGCAAAATATTGAAAATGTACACTCATGGATGTTTCATAAAGTTCCTACAAAAACTTTTTCTCATGATTCATGTATAATCTCGTAGAATGTTAGTACTATCCCGTGCAATAAAGAATTTGTCTTGGTAATCAAAGTTTTGTACAGTACTTTTTGAACCATTTTACACTTTCATCATACACAATAGTAAAAAATGAGGATGTAATAATCAGAGGTAAGTATGATAGACAACCAGTGTTAGTTTCAGATTAGAACGACTGATGAGATTTTAATATTCATGAGTAGAAATTTTTTATCAATAAAACAATGTATTAATTATTGTAAATACATGAAAGATATTATCCTACATATACACATGTGTGTTTTTAAAAAATTAGCTTTTTCAAAGAAAATTTGTCTGCAGTAAAAATAATTCTGCTTTGATAAACTTTGAAAGACAATCGAAATTTCATTATAAGGCATACCTGTAACGTAAATGTATTAAAAATGATTGTTATAAATGAATAAAGTATATATGCTTTAATACGACAACTCAATGTTTCTTCAGCAATATACCAATTATAATCACCTCGAACTGTATCAATATTGATTGGTATGGCTGTAAGTGCAAAAGCTAATAATGCTAAATAATTATTAGCAACCAAAATTAAAACTACATCATGCTTGCGTATAATTAATGGCAAGAGCATACGAAGCATGAATATGCATATGAGACCAATGAATATAGTTCCGATGAGTGAAATAAAATTGTAAACTATTGATGCTGTTGATATCATTGTTGTATTCGACATATTTTTTTTTTGTGAATAATCAATGATAGATCTTTCACTGTAAATTTTATCTATTGATAAAAAAGAGAATTCGTGTTTAACAAAAAGAAGGAATGATAACTTTACACTTCAAAGTTATTGAAAAACTATTTGAACTACGCTTACATCAGTATGAACTATAGACGGAAAATAATTTTCCGACTTTATATGAGATATTTATCATAGTAAAATATTATTAACAGAAGAAGAAAAAGATATGTTTATGAAAGAAAAAAATACATTAATTTTCTATTCTAAGTAGATGTTCAGATGACAGATGAAGTTGCTAGTAAGAGAAAGCCTAATTGAATTACATAGTAGTTCTATTATCATCATCAATAGTCATGTTCTTTCAAGAGATATATGAACATTGTTGAATTTTCTGTAACATATTATTTTATACTAATGTCCACACCAGAATTAAAGAGGAGTGAGAGTAATCTCAATAACTTGACACCGATCACATCTAGTGGCCTGCGATTCTCAGCAACCGAAAGAGGAGACCACAGGAAAATGAGTCGAGATTTTTTTTCTTTTTAGAATACTTGATGCAAAATTCATATTTGGTGACACGATGATCTCGAGAGCGGAACGTCGTCTGATGCTTGTTAAAATGTCATTTCAAACATTGAAATCTGTATATGATACAACTTTTATCCGACTCTCGGTATAATGTTTCGTTTATTTATAGTACAATTCGGATATTATAAATAATCTATGGATCTTACTTTCATTATATCAGTATTCCTGAAGCGAAGCTAGACGCTAATGTTTGCTATAACTCATTATCATTAGCATCCAATCTAGTATTTTGGTTGAATGTTGACTTTAAGAAAGAAAAAGAAAAATGACTTTTTATTTTATGCCTTTAATTGGTCGGATGACATTGAATATTTATTGAAATGCGCTAATAAAGATTCGTTAAAATTTAATTTTCTAGATTTAGATAAAGAGACAGATTTTTAGATTAACAGTAAAATGCAATGAAACAAAAAGAACTAAAAATTCTTGTTACAAATCGAATGCAATTTAAATTCATGAACATATTTGAATAATCATATAAATTATTTTTTTTGTATTTTTTATAGATTACTGAAAGATTACGGATATTTATATGAATTTAAAAATTTCTATTCGATTCTTTTTGTTTAATAAGCAATATTTGCTTTTTTTGTAATCAAACTTCTTTCCTTTATAGAATAATTTATTTTTCATTTTTCTTTTCTTCTATATTACTGTAGTTCACCTGTGTTTTAGTGCACTCTTATTGGATGAGATACAGATGTAGGGAGAGAAATAATTCCTCATAATACGAAATTAATGATCATACAGATGTATAACTCTTTGTTTATTGTATATTTTGTTAAAAGTAATTTTTTTTACCCTTATTGTTTTCATTGCTATTTCAAACAAATAAATAGAATCTTATTTTTATTGTCTAAAGATAAAGAAATATTTCATTTTCCTTCTATATCAATAAAGACCTCTTGAGCTCTATTATTTGCTTTGAGAAAGTGTGAAGATAATGTGACAGTCATCGTTCTTATATTCATCGTTTTCTTAAATTTTCATTATGCACGTTTGTCTTTTTTTGTTACCTAATTTAATACGTAAATAAAATGAATATCATATGAGAATGCTAAGCAGAATATCAGCTGATGCTTTTTCCCTCATGAATCAATAGAGTATACAAAAACTATATAGGCGTATTCAAGAAACATTTGCTTTTACACAATGAATAATCAATTGTCGTACTCAGATGCTAGCATGATTACTACTGACGAGTACGAATGAGTTCTTGCGACTTTTTCTTGAGCGAGTGCTCGTTTGATACGTACTTTCATTAGAGATATGGCTGATTTTGGAAAAATCATTCCTTATACCACCATAATCATGATAAGATCTGATTCAATCGCTAATTTGTTTTTCATAAAAACATGATTTAAACTTTCTTAACCTCATCCAATGTTTTTTCTTTGAATCCAAGGAAAGGATTGTATATACTTTTCGAACTTTGCTTTTACCGCTATATTATTCAGAAATAATTATCGAGCCATATGTTGATTCACCCTCTGTGGGTATGATATGTTTTCTCTTCCTTATTACATGGTCTTCCAAGATTAATTCTGGCTTGTTTTTGTTTGTATATGATTCACTTTCTTCATATTCAAAAGCATATAACATAAACATTCAAAAAATAAATCTATTCGATGAAAAAAAAGTATCACTTTTAAAATATATAACTGTATATGCGTTCAAATACTTGTGTTTGTTTCAATGAAAAAACTAACTCTAACTTTATATCAGCTAACATTCATCTGAATTTTTCAGTCTATGATACTTTTAGTGATTATAATAAGTTTATTTTAGTTGATCAAATTGCTAATAATCAATTAAGACATATTATAAAATGCTGCACTATATAAATGAATAATGTTAATCATTGTATTGGATTCGATGATTTTATTCATAAAAACCTACTTCGTAAAGAATTACATTTCATATATTCGTTAGACGTGGTGTTTCAAAGTTCCTCGGCACATTATCATGATTCATGAATTTAGAAATGAATTTTTATTTTATTAATCTTATATCTTCTTGTTATTTTTACTTATTCATATCTAACATGAAGCTAAATTTTTTCAAATTTTCTTTATTTCTCATAATTGTCGATTTTTGTTCTTTTTTTTTAAGAGTCAACAAATATAATTATAAAATTAGATTCAAATTATCCTTCATATAATGTTAGAAGTGTATTACTTATCTAAAAGATTAATAGATAGCAGTATTTTACCTCATGGAAAAAAGTGTAAAACTGAAACTTCTAATCTCGATTTAAAACGACTATATTTAACAATCAAAATCATTACGTATTTATATATAAGTTTTCTTTTTACTAATTCATATATTGTCACATATAGAGTCTAAATACTAACACAAAATTTAAATAAAACATGCTAAAATAATATATGTCTACAGTGAATAGTTATTTTCAAAACAAATACAGAAGTGTTCGACCATCATTATTTTTTCTATTTCATCTAAAGTTTATTGTGGCTTCAAAAATTTTATCATATATATTCATTTTGATAATTGTTCCTGGTCCGTAGTGCTAATATTTGATGATTTCGTAGATAAAAGACAGTGTTCTTGTGTGTTTGTAGGTGTTACTGTAATTGTCTTTTCAATACCGATAAGTACTTTCACTTGTGGAGTAACATAAACGAGCATAAAACTAAGAACGGTCGAACCAGCGACTATCGCCATATTTTGAATGCGATAGAACAATGGTTTTCCTACATCAGTAAATGGTAACATTAGTCTCAACACCATAGAAGGAATACCCATCAGCATTAATATACATACGACAAGCATAATTCGCCGTATTACAATTACATCACGTTTAGCTCGTGTTGAAGCAATTTTAGAGGATTGACGAATAAAACGTGTCAGCTGTATATAAATAATAGTGATGAAAATAACTGGTATACCATAAACAATTGCATTAGACCAAATGAGTCCACGAGCACTATGAATAGCTATAAGGCAAGTATTTTCCCTAGGTATATATTGTATATCGTGCCAAACATGAATCGGTATAATAGAAATAAATGAGATGAGCCACAAAATTGGAATAATCACAGCATAAGTACCACCACGTTGTAGCCATACGTAAGAAGGATAGACCACACGAAAGAAACGAAGGGCAGCCTAGAAATCACAATATGTATTTTAAATTTAGAATACTTATCAAATACAGTTATAGAATTTGAAAAACTGTATAAATATGTTTGTGACATAAATAATATGTAGAACTTCCTACAATGGCATAGTAGCTTACTTTCTTTTAATCTCTAATTAAGCAATGAATTTTTGGATTTTGATGAAAGAAAATTATATAATGAGAAATAAGAAATGATATTATAATAGATAATGATTCATTACTTATACATCTTAGATTTGTTCGTGAACTAGATACATGACTCTCGATGTGGAGGAAGGAGGATGAGAGAGGCTATCCTAGGCCACACTTCTCGAATGGATATGCTAAAATTTTTCTGCTCAACTCTCTGCCGAATCTTTCAGGCAGTCTATTAGTTTTTCACCAATTTGGTAGCCAGTTAATGATTTCTGCTAGATCTGGCAGCCCGTCTATGACTTCTTGAGAACCTCGAAAAAAAAATATTAGGGCTTGTATTAGAGTTGGAGACAATCTTTGGAAACTTTTGCCATCTATAGCAACAAGCTAAACTATCTTTTTGCGTGGTCGTCTTCGACAGCAGCAATATTGAGAGAAGTTTCTTGCTGGCACATAAAAAGACTTTCTTTTTCGAAGGTCATAAAGCATAGTATAATCATTAACAGTCTGCACAAAGTTTCCGCTCCGCGACAAATTATGCTTATTATAATATTACTTAGTCAGATGTACAGGAGCTCGTGTTTGGCATGAAGTTGAATTTCAAATGAGAAGACGTTTATGTAGGTTTTCCATTGGAAAACATGTTATACTGCATGTTATGCAAATAATTTCTTTACTGTAACTACGAATGTAGCGAAGAAAAAAAAAGTAAGAAGTAAAAAAAGAAACTTTCTGATAGCTCAAAAAATACATATACAACTTTTTACAAGTAGAGATGCCGAATTTGTTTCTCATTTTATGATTTTTTTCGAAAAAATCTATTATCGCTGAGAACAATGAAAATTTTCTCGAAGCAAAAAGAGGAGAGTGCGCACAGCCCTAAACCTCACATTCCTATATCTCGACTTGTCACAGATCATTTAACTTTTTGACTGTGTCTGGGAAAAAAGATTTAGCCCGTTCTATTCCCCAAAAACTATCGAGAACTATGACTTTATATGTCTATCATTGTGCTTGTTGATGACGATAAGCAGTGGTGAAAAATCTATTGATTAATCAACATTCCGTACAATATAAATTAAATAGTAGATCTTCTATTTTACAATATTCATTAATATTTCTTTAAGAAAAAAGCAATAAAAACGGTGGTATGCTGCAGAAAGGTCGAAAGGAAAAATATCAAAACCAGAAAATACTACAAAAGTGACGTGTCTAATAAACGATTACTGTAAGCATCTATAGCTGATTACTGCTTTTCTCATCTTAATTTGTAACTGATAGTGACAGTGATGAATTATATCTGATAGAGATTGACTAAACTAGTCAGAAAAATAATTACTAAACAACTAAAAGTCTATCATCATGAGTGCAGTTGCCTTCATCGTCAATGTATGAAGGTCAGTCATCATTGTCAAATATTTCATTCGTTAATTTGTAAAAAAAAGTAAGATCTTTGCTCTTATCCGATGATTAGATTTTCGAATTGAATAAGAGAACAGCAACTATTAAATATTTGAAATGTATATATTATGAATGTTCAGCAAAAGTTCATACAGGTTTGAATGATCAACTTATTAAAATGATTGATGAGTTCGGTCACTTGGCAGATGAAGCGAAAGTTCTACTATGTTTCATCATATACAACAGTAAAGAATGAGGCTCTAATACTAAAACAAAAAATGCGATAGACAACGGGTATTACGTACAAAATAGATTGACTAAGGAAATAATAATATTCATCAGCGGAAATTTTTCATCATCAAAAAGGTCATATAAAATAGAGGAAGGAAATAATTATAGCAAAGCTATGCTCAAAAGTGTATTAAGAAATTAATTTTTTAAAACAGAATTTATCTGCAATAAAAACAAAACTTTCTTGTAAGAAGGAAGAAAAGCCAAAAACAAAACACTTCTAAAAAAGTTCTTGCGACATGTAAAGTTTTTGTTTCTAAATTATTTTGAACTACATGAATCAAATTCTAATAAACAAATTCACCAAAGTATAACGCACGAAAAATTCAATTGATGTCAGCTGTGATAAGTTCTTTTAGATCCGTTCTTGACTTTTTATTCAAAAACAATTTGGAAATTGAAATTTTTTTTGTAAAATACAGTTTTGCAAGAACGATCAGTTTAGAAGGACATCAACGACAATGTCTGGAATCCATGCATGAACTAAAATTTTTCTGCGTTATTTATTCGAAATATATCAGATCATAGATAATTAGCAAGAAAAAATAATTTATACTGTTGCAACACGGTTACTTAGTAAGAGCGGTCAAGTTTTATACTCTCTTTCAGAAATAGCTGTATTTTGCTATAAAAACCATGAGTAAGCTTAACTTTCAATAGATTATTGGAAGAAGAACTCTTTACACTATAAAAACACTATTACACATGGTTATTCATTTCACTTCTGGCATAAAATGTTTAATGGAAATAGAAAACTGATGTTCCGCGATAATGACACTGCGAGAAATTTTTAAGAGATGTTTTCTTCTTTTTCAGATACATTCTGAAACCATATTTCTCATATGAAAACTTACAGTTCACATGTTACTCTTACCAAGAAAAAAAACTTTCATTGTTTTAGAAGTTGGCAATATGATCTAACAAAGTGTAATATTTTTCCAATGACTTTTCCAAAGCTTATTAAGTGAGAAATTCTCTGCTTGATAAACTTTTAAAGACAATTAAGCCTTATTAAAAATCTTACCTGTAAGAGAAAGCTATTAAAAATGGCAGCCACAAATGAAAGCATTATATATGTTTTAATACGACAACTAAATGTTTCCGTACCACTGGACAAATTATAATCACCTCGAACCATATCAATATTGATTGGCATGATTGCAAGTGCAAAAGCTAATAATCCTAAATAATTATTAGCAACCAAAATTAAAACTAAATCATGCTTGCGTATAATTGATGGCACGAGCATACTAAGCATGAATATACATATGAGACCCATAAATATAATTCCAATTAATGAAATAAAATTGAGAGTTATAGCTGTTGTTGATATCATTGTTGTATTCGACATATTTTTTACGAATTATAACTAATCGATCTTTCACTGAAGATTTTATCTATTGAAAAAAAGAGCATTTGAGTTTATAACAAAAAAAAAAAAAAAGAAATGATAACTTCACACTTCAAAGTTATCGGAAACTATTCGAGCTACGCTTACATCAATACAAAATATAAACGGAAATCTTTTTTTTCGAACTTATGTTAAATATATAACATAATAAAATATTATTAATAAAAGAAGAAAAGTTCATTAATTTTCCATTCTAGAGATGTTCAGATGAAATCTAATAGTAAGAGGAAGCTTAATCGAATTACATAGTAGTTCTATTATCATCATCAATAGTCATGTTCTTTCAAGAGATATGTGAACATTGTTGAATATTCTGTAACATATTATTTAATACTAATGTCCACACCAGAATTAAACACTAGTGAGTGTAGTTTCAATAATTTGACACTGGTCACATCTAATGACACGATGATCTCGAGAGCGGAACTATTGTCTGATGCTTGTTGAAATGTCATTGCAAACATTGAAATATGTATGTGATACAACTTTTATCCGACTCTCAGTATAATGTTTCGTTTATCGATAGTAAAATCCGGATATTATTAATAATCTATAGATTTTAGTTTCATTATGTCAAGATTAATGAAACAAGACTAGGCGCTTATCTTTGCTATTATTAATCATCTCTAGTACTGATGATAATCTATCAAACAGCAGTTGTTGGCATGTTTTTCTTGTGAATCAACAGAACTCTATAGGAGACTACTACACTGGTTAAAATACCTATCATGCCAGCAACACTTGCCAGCATGAATACTCAAATTACTCGCACAAATATTCGAGTAACTTTATGTACATAAATATCGCTCAGGCGAGTGTACTTCATGTGTACCCGGAGAGAGACAGAATATAATAAATCTGACGAGTACTCATAGAAAATGATGTGAGTACTTAATCTATTGCTCATGTTCATTTTTCTCGAAGAAAATTAAGTAAAATATTTATGAACGTGGGTATAGAAAAATAGATTGAAGTTATGTAAGAAAGTACAATTACATAATATAACGGATCACAGAAATGAACTTTTTTTTAACGACTTATCTAGTTTATCATCTATTCATTCTTGATGACTCATTTACTGGGCGCCTGTAATTTAAAATTCAAATTGAATTTTAAATTACCTTCTTTATGCATAGTCTATTACAGCATGAGTTCCTCCTGGTCATGAAAAACTAATTTCTAACACTTACAAACACTCTTTTCTGACTGAAAAATTCAAAGAATTGGATGGATGTCTTTTTTTTTGTAAAAACACATCTTTCTCAAATTACACAACATTTTTGCTTCACTCTGCTTGATGATAGCTTCTGAAATTCTTTTTTTTCTCGGGTTCCGTATACAAAGCTGAGTGTGAAAACGATGTTAGATCAGTTTTATTGCAAAAGATGTATTACGGTTGGAACACCTTCATCTCTTGTTTTAGAACATCGATGAGTCATTTTTGAAAATTTATCAAGTTTTTCTGTATAAGGGATGAAATGAAATATTATAGTTCTTTCAATTCATCGTACCATGCGTCACAAATTACGCTTTTGTTTTTTTCTTTTCTTTTCGTTGTCGGGAGAAATTATATTTATTACATTTTTGATCTAATAGCTAGAATTGTGTCTGTACTTCTTATTTTGTTTAGTCAAGATCAAGCTTTTATGTGACAAAACTGTTATAATCGAAACCAGCGTGAAAATTTCAGTCGATTGGTGTAGGTCTTTACTGGTTTTTATCTGAATGATGGTGGGCATTATAATCAAAAAATAAAATATCACAAAACTTCGAAAATGTACATCAATCGACTGAAATTTTCACGCTAGTTTCGAATATAACAGTTTTGTTCCATAAAAGCTTGATTTTGAAGAAGCAAAATAAGAATTACGCGCACAATTCTAGCTATTAGGTCAAGAATGCAATAAAAATAATTTCTTCCGGTAACTAAGAGAAAAGAAAAAGTATCAATGCATACTTTTGTGGCGCATGGTACGATGAATTGAAAGAACTAAAATATTTCACTTCATCACTTACACAGAAAAACTTGATAAGTCTGCAAAAAATGACTCATCAACGGTCGAGAACAATACGAGAAGGTGTCTCACTAGTGATACACCTTTTGCAATAAAACTAATCTAACATCGTTTTCACACTCAGCTTTTGCATACGGAATCAGAGAAAAAAAAAGAATTTCAGAAGCTATCATCAAGCAGAGTGAAGCAAAAATATTGTGTAATTTGAGAAACATATGTTTTTTATGAAGAAAGACATCGACCTAATTATTTGAGTTTTTCAGTCAGAAAAGAATGTTTGTAAGTGTTAGAAATTAGTTTTTCGTGATCAGGAACTCATGCTTTAACAAACTATGCATAAAAAAAAGGTAAAAAAAAATTCAACTTGAATTTTGAACTACGACACGTTACCATTTTGTTGAATGTTAACTTAAAGAAAAAAAGGAAAATGAGTTTTCTTTTTGGTCTATTAACAACTTGTCGGATGCGATGGAATAATTATTTTAATGGGTTAATAGAGATTCGCAAAAATTTAATTTTCTAAAGGACGGGGGACGATAAGGCCATTTTTCTCCCCAAAAAATTTGCAGGAAAAAACCATATGGCGATAACAAGTAAGCTATGGGCAACAACATGGGCATAGTCATTTGCCTTGCTTTGACATCGAGATTTTTGAGACCTGCACCCCCCCCCCTACAGGTTTTATGAAAAACTTTTTGTCTCTGATTCGACTGAAATGCATCCCATAGTATAGAGTCAAGGACGCTGATCACGAATATCACCTTGGTTTTTGTGTAAACCCTTTTGGAAAGCCAGAGAAGGAGAATATCTTCAGGTTTGCGTTTTTAGCAGAAAAAAGGTTCTCGAGCGCTTCAGATCTTGTACACCATTCGAAAGTTTTGGGAACACGTCGAAAATAGGTAATCGAGTATTCTCTATCTAATAATGTCCAAATTGTGAGATTTCATCGTATTGAATAGTCTACATGATTAAATGACGAGCAGAATTGTGTGGAAATCATAGTGTGCTCTTCCTGTTTGAGCGCTATTGCTTCACTATTTGACTTTGTCTCCTTATGGAACTTGTGCGAAACGATGCAGTTTTTCATGCTCTATCTGAATATGTACTTGGATAAGAAAAAAAGTTGTCTTTTTCAGCAAAAATCCAGTAAAATCCTTCGAAATCATCATTTTTTGGCCTTTTCGTCTGGTATTTAATAGTTTTCGATAAGAAAACTTACAATTTGACTTAAAAAAATATAATATTGTCAATCAGCATCAAAAGCTGAGTCGATCTATGTGTGTTTCAAAAATTTTTATGATCTTTTTTTTCCATTGAAAAAATTACCCCGAGTCCCCCTCAGGATTCAGTCACAAATAAAATTTCGTAAAAGGATCATTTAAGTAGCGGAAAGCAGGCTACAAGTATCTATGATGCTATTAGAACAAAAGTGGCACATGACTTAACTATAAAAAGAGCGTTTTTACGAAATTTTATTTGTGACTGAATCCTGAGGGGGACTAGGGGTAATTT
>CAJNSZ010000115.1:0-12895 GCA_905329745.1 Rotaria sp. Silwood2
AGAGAAAAAGGCGTCCCAACTCCTCCTCTTTCGATTGACGAAAACCGCAGGTCGCTAGCTATTGCGGTTGTCGAGTTATTGAGCTTATACCCACCCCTATTTAATTCTGGCGCCGACAATACATAGAAAAAATGTAAGAGCAAGAGCACAGTATCTCAGAAGGTACCCTTGAAGAACCGCCACCCCCTCGATGAAATCCTGGATCCGCCACTGCCGCTATACGGTATAAGGGAGCCATAACTCGACATTTTTTGAAAATATCTTCATCTGTGTGAATCTTCTGACAATAATCAAATCCTGCTTTCTTCAATGTTTCCATCGTTTGACAATCGATGCAATTATTTGTAACGAGCATATCTTCACAGCATCTCCCATCTGTTCGTTAAATACTGCGAAAGGACCAATTTCGTTTGCTCAATTTCCTAAGATATACATTTATGTTCATATAAATTTTCAACCTGGACAGTAGATTTTTCTACCGACACGAAGATGATTTTCGCCACGTAGTTGACTTGCAGATGTTTCAGTGTGAATATAATGACTTTATTGGCTATAGAAAGTTGTGCAAGAAAAAAAAGTCCCGATGAGTTCTCATCTGATTCACTCTGAAGACTTATCTGATATGTTCTCGAGCATATACTTATAGTACAAGTAACGTATCAACAGAAAAAGAACATGTTTGTTTCATTTTTAGTATACAGATTTTTACATTTTACTTGACACTTAACTCTAGATGACGTCAATTTTTTAATAAAACATATCAGCTCAATCTGATTTCATTTTCTAATGCAGGATATGAGCGTGGATGTGGGCGTTGGTGCAAGAAAAGTCCTACATCCACAGCCACGGTCACACCAACCACATCTCATCCACATCCTACACCTTAAGAGAATAATTTCAATAGCTATAAGAAAAGTAAATCCTCAAATAAATCAGCAACAGATTCTTAGTGTGATAAGAGTATTAGCAATATAACAAGCATCTCTTCGCACTCAATTGATGAGGAGTTTCTCGATAATATGGAAATAAACATAAAAAAAGAAAAAAAAATATTACGATGACTATGATATATCACGAGCAGATCAGAATCAAATCTGAATATTGAGCAAAATAACATAATAATGAATTGAATACACAGCTAATAGAAACTGGTTTAATCTTGCACATACAAAAGAAAAAAACGTAATCTGACGTCTTTAAGAATATCGTGTTTTTCAATGACTCTTACAAACTGACTTGTAATTCTAATGGAAATTACAGCAGTCTATAAATGATAATTTTCACATCTGGTGTGTTCATATTAGGATAAGTGGTCGAACAAAATCAATGTCAGCAATGTTTCAACAAATAACTGACGATTTCAGCAGTTTACTTCTTTTTCTTTATTAAGATTTGTGTGATTATTCTATTAAGGTAGTCTTTTCTATTTTGAACTGATCACTTGACACTCAACAAAATCAATTTAAATATGTCACCGCATATATTGTCAGATGACGTCGGCTTTAATAAATAATCAAACTCAACAACTAAGCGGAAACAGCTAATGTGCCTGGTAAAAGCTGCATAAGCAGGCTCATTTTTTATCGAAGACACGATTTCGACTCAATTCTAACGTTTTTCTAAGAGTTTAAAAATATTCATGCAGTGTAATATTTAAAAAAATCAAGCCGAAGAACCACGATTAATCAGATGCTTCCGAGTGATTTGTACGACATGAGAAGATCCTGCATTTCAAATAATCTCAAGAGAGAAATCCATTTAAACACGTCGAATCGCCTTAGAAAATGGAAACAACGAGTTATTGTTGAACGTTGTGAAACATGCTAAAGAAAGTGTACTCGAAAGTATATTTTCTTAACCAATTCTTCAGCGTTAATACGCGTTGCTGTCTTTGATCGCGATAAAAGTGGTAAAATTTGTCGTTCAAAAGGCCAAAAATGTAGGTAAAGGAAAATAAAACGCATTGTAACCATAAGGTAACGTGAAAAGGTGGTTTTAACGTAATTTACCGCATTTTGAGGTATCTTGTCTGACTGAATAATTGAATCAAGATAAATTGTGAATAAAGTAAGGATATAGAAATAACAATCAGCGAGAAACAATAAATTAATAAGAAATTTAACTGTCTAAATGTTAGACAAATACATGTTTAACGTATTGTACGAAGGGTATGGATAAATTATTACTGATTGTCATATTGACATTCTTAGTTTACTTTTCGAGTATATCAGTAGTGTTTTGTTTTTAAATAATCTTCTCGTGTTCATGAAGACATTGCTGAAACTTGACCTTTTAACTGTTTCGATGTCTGTTTCCATCCATTCAATAAAATGAGTACTGTACCACTGATATGGTCAAGTCAAGTGTGTATGGTATGTATTTATGATCATACTTATCCGACTAGTTCTTTTTTTCCTTAGAAACTTACAGCATAAAAAAAACCATGAACCAGTATTGGTTCGCTCTTCTGTATCATATGGTTTATGCACTGATATCAAATATGAATCAAATAATTGTGACGCCTTCAAAAGAACCAGCCATTGTTGTAATTCAGAATTATGTGATAACTTTAATTCAAGAGTAATCTTATTAAGTAGCTTTATACAATTGACATTAAAGATTGTAAACGAGTTTCATTTTCAATCAATGATTTGATTTTTTTTTCATACAAAATAACTACCCAGCTATGATATGTTTATCCTATTACATTTAACAGAAGTGTATTGACATATTTTTCTCTTGATATTTTGAACTCTTGGAGTGTCCAGGATATACAGAATGTGAATGTGTGTGTGGATGTTGTTATTGATACGGGTGAATTCTAGGTTATAGATGTGAGCGCACATGTGGAAGTATCTGAAGAGAAGACGCATCCACACCCAAAAGCACATGCTCAGCCACTTTCACAGTCGCAAACAGCCAAACTCTTCCTATCAATACATCGTTTACTTTTGCCACTACTGTAACATAATGCCATTATCTGTAGTTGTTCTATAGCTGTAGATTTGTTTTATACAAAACAGATATATACTTAACTTATTCGTGAAGATCATACGTGCGTTCTGCTACTAACTTTGATAAATAGTTGTAGGAAAGTGCAAACAGAGTTCGTCGATAGTTTTACACATATATTTAATATATGAAATGATCAAGAGATCGACAGCTGATCTTGAGTCAGATCCAAAATTGCAGCTAATTAATTGATATACAATGTTCCTTTCTTTCTTTTTATTCAGAAGAAGCACAATATCATACTTATGAAAAAAAAAACGATATCAAAATTTCGAGTGCACCGACAAACTTTCATGATTTTCGAAAATTGGGACGTGATTCTTGTTAATAGGATATTTAATTGTCTTGGTCACTGGTCGTAATGAGATGCAATTTTCTGTGTTATGTTGATCTGGCTTCGCTACATATTTCTTTCGAGTTTTGTACCATAGTCCTCTGTTTCCTGATTTGTCAAAGAAGGTTGTTCGTAAAAGTCGGATAAGAGGAATAATAATTATTTTCAAGATCAAAAATTCAAGTCCGAATAAGTCCAAGCATAACACTAAAATGAATATGTTTAGAAATGTATTTTCACATAGAAGTTTTGTATGATAAATTCAATTTTAGTCTTGATCAATACAATGCTTTTTCTTTACGAAACAACCAATTATCTCAAAAAATATCAAAATTTTGATATTTGTCTTCTTTGATTTTCTCATGATAATGTTTACGGTTTCTATTCTTCGTTCCTCAGGCACTAATGTTTTGATTCAAATACGGTATGTGAATGAGATGATACTCAATCAGCATTCGCCATTATTACTAAGTACTAAAGTCTTACTTGAAAATAGAACCGTGCTAAATGCGATTTCATATTGACCAGCAATAGGTTCTTGTGTATTTTTCATATAGAATTCAGATTCAGTTATTACTATAACCAAAGTGGTTTTTTTGGGCAAATAACGAAGATAATCAGCACCTAGCGAGAAGAATAGTTCATCCGTGAGAGTATTGGCAATGAAAGAAGGTAGCCAGAGACCTGTATATGTTGTATTATCAAGAATTGTCAACCCAGCAGTTCGATTAATTACTTTAGTCATTTTCACATTCACTGTCAGGTCTTTTGTTAGCGTTTCATTTGGAGTGTAAAAAAACTGACATGTATTCATTTGTTGAGTCTTAGAATAAACATCGGCATTGACAACAGAAGGCGCTGAAAAGCACAGACGAAGTCCACCGACAAAATGTGGTCCGTTTAAGTTAAATTGCATCGTAACAATATGTTGCGGTAATAGTGTAGAAATTCTCAATATTCCGTTACTTTTCGAACAGTTGAAATTCGTGAATGGAATGTGTAATCCACGATCTCGATTTTGTTGTAATGTTACATTTTCGCATGTATAACCTGTACTAATAAACTGAACAATTAGGGTCATATTCTGTTCATTGAGTAAAGTAAATATTGCCTTTTCGTCGTCGTGTTTTAAAGTTGAGAGTAACTGTAAAGTACTTGTAAGTTTGGCATTTAACAAACCCTCGTCACATGATACACTTAGTCGTTTGTCCAATGATGTTTCCTCAATTGGATAGAGATGAACAAATGATATGCTGAACTTACAGACAAATATGATTAGGACGAGTAATGACAACGATATCAGTCCACCTAACCAGTGTTTTCCTTCGCTGATGACATCGACATGAGAGAAGATTTTCTCGAGAGATCGTTGCCGCTTTTGAGATTTCGAACAACGTGAAAAAAGTTGAATGATAATAAAAATAATTACGCAGCAACCTATTGCAATGCATGTCCAAAACAGAGGTGAAATCAGCAGACAATCTCGACTTCTGGAAGATAATCGGAAAATATTCTGAAGAAGTATACCATCGAATTCTGTCGTATGAGGTGACTCTGGATAGGGACTCGCCTGATCGTAACTTGTGATGTTGGTCATGTCGATTTCATGAATAGCAGCACCAAAACACCATAATGTGTCATTTGTCATACATTCGACACACATCTTTCCAGCACTACCATCATTTTTTGAACCGAGCGGACAAATCATACAAGGCCCAAAACTTCTCCTCACTTGATGAGTACTTGGTATACAGGGTTTTGATTTATATATTGATATGGCACCATATTTCTTTATTAGTGCACTACAATATCCTGGAGGACTTGCAGGAATAAGAATCACAGAAGGAGCATCGACAACAAGACCAACACTATGAGAATTCCATGTTATTAGACTAACTATACGATGAGGCAATGGTTGCAAACGTGTTGGTTCGATCTCTTGTTGATTGTTTGGAAATATGAAGAGTGGTTTCGGGGTTGATTCTGTTTCATGGAGAAAGTAAGTCTGTGCAAAAACGAATTCGATCACAATAGAAATTAAATTCGTTGAATTGAAAAATATTTCCAATCAAAACAGTACATTTAATTATATAAATAATCAAAAAAAAAGAAACTAACGTCATGAGGGAAACAGTAGACCACAGACGCATCGTATTATTTTAGGAGTTTCAAAATGTAACTAAAGTACAACTCAAATCTGATTGGGCCACGAAATTACATATGAAGTAGATATACACCGATTCCAAGGCTTTGCCTCGTAGTTACTTGCAGTTTTTGTGTAATTATCAAGAGTAGCTCAACTGTAAAAGAGGGGATATTCTTTTTAGAAAAGACCGTTCGCACTAAAGTGAGAATCTATTTAGTTAGAAATATGTTCCTGTACCAGCTATTAACGATACTGGTCTATTTCAGACAAGTCAAGTATGGCCAGTGTTGACCGGAATCGTTTGTTGGAAGATCTCATGATTGCATAAAAATTGTTGTCTCGTACCTTTTTGAATAAGTGCAGTTAGATAAAGGCTGAATATAGAATGTTCTTTGAGGGCGATAAACAAACGATGAATTCCTGTAGACAAACTTTTATTATTCATTTAGAATCGATGAAAATCTAGGCGTTCTATGTAGCATTAACAAATGATTGTGATTTCTAATTCGGAAACAAGAGAAACAAGCCACTAACCTGTATTTGAGATGACGACCATGGTAGAGTAGGTTGTAAATAGACTAGTACCGAGTATATGTTCGAATCCAGCATTGCAACTGATTTTCCGAATAAAATATTCTTTTGAGGCGAGACATGTTCTTTTATAATATTCAGTGACTCTTGTTGCAAGGACACAATGAAAACAGTATCTAAATGTGGAATACCAACGATTATCATTTTCGATTGTTCATGAAACGAAAGTGACAAAGTGGCATATCGGGTATGGATATCCAATTGCCATTTGAAATTTTCCGATGACAGCTTTATCATTTTAGGTTGCATTAGATTGGATGGCTCTGAAAGCTTGGTAAAGTACAGGTAAGGAAGAGTTTCCTTCTCTTCTGAAAGTACTTGATAGGCTAGTAGAAGCAAATGGTGATCTTCTGTGACGACAAGTGCTCGACTATAGAAAAAATTTGTTCGATCCCATAGATCTGTATTCAATATTTTTATGCTTTTATTATGAACTATGTCAAAACACAGGGTTTCAGCAAACTGTACCACATATGCATGTGTACCATGCGGATCGATACCAAGGGCAAAGGTTTGGGAGTCTTGGGTTGAATCCACTTCTCTCCATAATCTACGAAACAATGGACTAACACAAGTAGAAGGATATTTCAGAATCACCACTAATAAATAAATCTTTTTTGATCGATCTTCGGCTATCACCGCAAATAGTGGATGACTTTTATTTTGCTTGGTACCTATGACTATGTTATACACATAATTGAGTGACGTCCCATTTCCATTATGCAGACCCAATGATGCATATTGTAAGGTGCAGGTTATCGGATTAGATGAGAACGGTTTTTCCATTATTGTAAATTGATAATAATCGTTCTCTGCAAAAATCGCCAGGTATTCATTAACAGCCAAACGATCTCCGAATGCATCATAATCGTCTCGGTTAAATAACTCTTGCCTTATGCCACCAATAAATGGCAATGTTAATAAAATGATGAAAACATTGTACATTTTTATATATTTTGTTGAGTTTGACAGTTATTTCTCGTTTGCCTACACGAATAAAACTACAATCAATATCGAAACTATTGTGATTGATCTTTCAACCATATACACTTCTTTTGTAATAATACGGATCTTAACAATTTTATCATTTATCAAAGCCAAACAATCGAAGTCGACGAGCTTTTTGACTGCTCAAAGCATGCAAAGGACGACAATTTTCATTCGAAGGTATATTTTCACAAAATTGACTCCAAAATTACTCATCTTATTCAGTGAAAACAAAACATACTAACATATTATTTCATCTGACTAAGTCTCACATTTCAAAGTCGATATAATGACTTTGAAGCTTTAGTTGCAGCTTGGCAAATATGATAAAATTGTACATGCGTTGAACATCTTTTCTATTCATCTGTTTATTTCAAAGCGTCGTTTATCTTGTATTGTAGGCTTTCTCTTCATCTTAATTGATTACTAGTCAAAAAGTAGAGGTGATCTACAAAATATGTGCTCTGCTTTGTCGACTGTTAAAATTGTCACAAAATCAACTGTATTTTCTTGAAATCAATCATTCTCAGTTTATCAAGTATCTGGTTGTTAGCATAATGGACTGCCCCTTAGAAGTTGTTTTCGGTGTCTTTGACATAGAACTGATCTTTGTAAGTTTTAATAAAAAAATGTGAAAATGAACTTCTAAACAGAAGAGGTGCCTTTTTTCAGAAGGGTTGCTTTGACAAAAAAGAAAAAAATGTTCACACTATTTTTAGTAGAGGATTGCATGGTATCAATCAAAATGATTCCTCTTCGTGTAATTCACTTACCTGTATTAGTCGACCTTCGAATGGCATATTAAGAGTTGATGTATGCCTTGCTCCTGCATGCATATTTATCAGGGCTTTTATCTAAGATAAATATTTGATAGATCGATATAACTACCTTGAATGTGAATAAGGCAAGTGTAATGATTGAGTAGAAACCGGATACATTGTGTCATATTCTGCCTGTTGAGAAGTTTATTCTGTTCGCATGTCCGATAAATAAAGAAACTTAGCATGAATTTATCAACGACACAAAATCTTGATCAATTATTGAGTCACAATCAGAGTCGATTTAAACTGATATTGGTCGTGTCATTATTGATTTATGCTCTTGACTTTTATTTTCTTCTATGACTTAAAAATATTGACTGAGAGACTTCTGTTGGTTGTATTCTAGAGTCTTAGTTCTATATGTAAAGTTCATTTATCATGTCTATTGTTCACTGAAATGTATCGAAAATCATCCCAACATTTGCAATTGTAGATCAACTCATGATATGAAAGTTGTGTGCATATCTGCATAACGTAGTTTTATAAACTTTGTAGTTGCTGAATTAGACGCGCTATCAAAAAACGTGGATTTCATGGCATGTTGCGCCTTACAGCTACAAATATCGATCTGCCTGCTGAATCTGGGCCAATGATAGTAATTTCTTAGAAATTTGTTTCCATCTTGTCGAAATTTGGTGCAAACATCACCAAAGACAACTTATGCATACTGTTTGGCAAGTTGATACTAGTATGTCAGATTTACGTCATGTTTCAAATTCAAGTTCGGTGCAGAAACAAATTTGCGTACACTTGTTTTCATTTTACGTGTATTCTGCATAATACTATATGATTTATAAACCATTTGCCAATAATTTTATTCTTGAATATTGTCAGTAATTGTAAAAATGTGAGTACAGTAACTGTGAATTGGTCAGAATAAATACGAATATAATAGAATTAGTATTAGAATTTTAAAAAAAGAAAACTTGCAATTCGATTAGTCACTTAGTCAGACAAATAAATTTTTCATAGCGTTCAGATAGAAAACTATCGTGGGAAATGAGGTGGTTTTCGAGGCATAGATCCAGGTTGAAATTGAGGTGGAATCGGTGCTGTCGGTGGAGCCGATCTTAGAGATGTCGATGAGCCTGCAGAGGTAGTTTTTGAATCTTCACGATGATTCAGTGGAGATCTATTGTTCGATTGGGCGGCATCATGTGTTTTACGCGAGGATCATAGAAGAGGATGATCTGATTTCATTCCTTTCAATTGAATTATATGAAGATCATTACCCGAATCAAGACACGAGACCACTTTAAATTGTCGAACAGCAATAAGTGATATTTCATCTTCCGTTGGAAAGAATGAATGTTGTCGAATATCTTTTCCAGAATTACAATCAATATTAAATAGAGTTCCACTCCCTGTTTTTCCAAGAAAGTGTTCAGATTGAAGTACTTCTATTGAAGCCGTACATAATGAAAAACTCCACCAAACAAATGTTTTTCCTACTGGATATTGAGCACTCAGATCTATTTTTACTCCTCGATAAATAGTTTTAGAAATTGATGGTAATTTTTCAAGTGCGTAACAAACAATTTTAAATAAAGATGTCATGGTTTTAGTTTTTCTTCATCTTCTGCTCGCAATGTATTGTTGAGAATAACATAAAATGAATTTTCTCTTGGTTCCCATTCGAGAGAATAGAGCATAATTGAAACAGATTCATCAATTGTTAAGCCATCTTTTGGTCTATCACATTTCTCTTTCGCTTTGGACAACCATTTCTTTGATATCAGAAACAAGTGAAGCCAATGGATCTATAGCCGCTTCGATCGAGACGTTTTGCAAAGCTTCGAATTGTACAATTGGTTTTCTCGAAAGTTCAGATGGTGTAAAATTTTCAATAACTCGAAGGGCATGCTGTGGTGGAAATCTTTTTAAAATATTATGAGCCATTTCAAGAAGAACGTACACTTGCTAAATGATCATGAGATTCCTAGAATATTTCCAACAAAAATGTACGTGAATATCCATTTTCTATTACATCGTTTACATTAAATCAGATCATTTCTTGTTTCTTCTACGAATTCCATCGAAAGAAAAGTCACTCTTGTACACACAAATCTTAACAAAAACATCATTTTTATCATTGAAAATCATGTCACAAGGTATTATAGTGATTGATAAAACAACTCAGTGTCGATTGTTTAGAGAGTACAGAAATGTCAAAAGATACAAAGCGTTTCTACTTTAACAGTCGATCGGATGCCTAAATATTAGAACTCAACCTTCATTCGTTTTATGTAGAGTAAAATTTTTCTATCTGAATTGTCTTTTTGGGTCTCGAAATGCATAAACATTGTCGATTGCTAATTTTTTTTTCTAAAATTGTCTATAATATGTTCTACAAACTTTGTTGGAAAAGTTTTTCAACTTCATGTGATGCAATTGTTGAACGCATCAAATATTTCCAATAATCAAAAAAAAAATATCTTCAGCATTATTTTAAAAACTTTCACTTGCTATTTCTCTTCTCTGACAGAAATTAGATTTGTATGATCAAAGACAGTATTCGAGTTCCAAAATTTTTCCAGTGAATGAAGACTAATTTAGACTATATTATGATAAAAAAAAATTTAAATGACAGAAACAACAATTTTCAATCGCAAAAGAGTAGTCTTGAAATAAAGATTATTTAACATGATCTTACAGAGAATCGGCCAAACTTCTTAAAACATATGACAATAATTGAATTTTTTTTTAATATAATTTAAAATTTGGAAATTCTGCATAATTTTATGGATTCTAACTTCAAATCAACGAAGCAAACGTAAAATAAAATCCAATATGTTTAATGCAGTACTATGAAAACGAAATTTGTACGAAACATCATACACTATCTTTTAAAACAACTGCATTCTAGAATGCTTTGACAATGAAATACAGAAAAACAAAATCAATACAAACCTATAATACTTGCGCTTAAGAAGTGAAAGAACGATTAATAACTACTTAGATTTTATTATCTTCATTCCTTTTGTTTACACTCGAAGGAAAGGAAAAATACCTAACAAAAAGAGTAACTATTCATATTTTTTTGTACTGAAACATATTTTATAGCTGCATATGCAGTTTTGTTATTCTATGATAATTTCAAGGATAACCCACGTGTATCTACAACCATACAGCAAGGTTGTAATAAAACATCGCTTGATGATCGACTTTTTATTGAAATGACTAATGAGCTGTGAGCAATAATAATATCTACTGTATACTCATACTGCTCTCTTATGTTTCAGCAATTATATTCCAAGAAATATACTGTTCATAGTTGTATTACATAATTGAATAATATTAATGACGAAATAGTATTATCAGATTCAAAGTATATGATTCTTCTATGTTTACAAGAAAACTAAAATAAAAAAAAATAATTATTTAACGATAAGTAATTTGTATTATATGAAATAGGATATCAACATGTCTTGATCTGTTAAGAACTATCGAGCATTATTTGGATTCTTTTGGATTCAGTTTACAATTCAGATATATCGACTTTTTTTCTAAACATCCCTAAATCGAATCAAGATAAAGGCAGTCGATCATATGCAATGTAGTAGTACATTTTTATTGAATATAATGGCGAGCTAAGAATAGTGAACTTTCAAAAAAAAAAGACCAGATATAATATTCGAAAATGAATTCAATTATTGAAATATCTTTCACAATATTTTGCTATTGAGTTGGAATTTTGTCATAAATCAGAATAAAAGATAAATCTCATTGTATCCATATACAGCATGTTCATATGTAGTTGTCCGATTAATGTCAAACTGAATCATATGAAGTTTCAAAATATCCCTCGCTTATTCGTTTATATATGAAGTGTTGTCTATTATATATATACAGTGGGTACCAAAATTATTCAACCAGGTTTATTTTCAATTTCTTTCCGCTATCTTGAACGCTAGAAACAATCCAAATAATGATTCTGGTAGAGAAAATTGTTTCCAACCAGATTATAGGGAAATAAAAATCCTAATTAGATTCGTAAAGACGGGGTCTCCAGAAAACCAAAACCCTAGTTTTTCAGCACCTAGAATGCGCAAATATAATTTAATTTAGACTAAGCAGAATGATAGAGAAAACAATTCTCTACAAAATGAGACGTCTCCGAGTTCTCTACGATGTATTTTGACTGAGATATAGCAACTTGATTATAGGCCCAAAAATGGTTTTTCCATAGAAAATCGTGAAAAAATGCGTTTAGAGGCTTCAGTAGAATTGCTATATATCAGCCAAAAAACATCGTAGAGAACTCGGAGACGTCTCATTTTGTAGAGAATTGTTTTTTCTATCATTCTGCTTAGTCTAAATTAAATTATATTTGCGCATTCTAGGTGCTGAAAAACTAGGGTTTTGGTTTTCTGGAGACCCCGTCTTTACGAATCTAATTAGGATTTTTATTTCCTTATAATCTGGTTGGAAACAGTTTTCTCTACCAGAATCATTATTTGGATTGTTTCTAGCGTTCAAGATAGCGGAAAGAAATTGAAAATAAACCTGGTTGAATAATTTTGGTACCCACTGTATATATTGCTCATTCTATATATTTATCGCTAAATTTGATTATTGCTCATTCTGTATTTTTTATTGCTCAATTAAATATAAATCATGAAATTTTACTCCTTATTTTTAAAAACTGAACATGGTCGATGTTCTGTATTCATTTGTGGATATTAATGAACGATTTGATCATTTAATACTTGATCTTCTTTATATTCGTAATCTAGGTATGGCTATCAAATCATGTTTTAATCGTATTTTTTCAACAGGCGAACAAATTCATGAGAGAATTTCAGAAGCAGTGCGAGCAGGGGGAGATGGGGAGAGGATACCCCTGCTTTTGAGAAATTTGATCATCGCTTTCTCCGACTTTTTGGAGAAAATTTTCTCCAAATTTGGCAGTAAATGCTCTTAAATTTACAGTTTTGGGAAAATTTGCCAAAACTTTTCTGCAATATTGGAGGAAACTAGTCTTTAACTTTCTTCGATTTCGAG
>CAJNSZ010000115.1:12988-107731 GCA_905329745.1 Rotaria sp. Silwood2
TGCCTCACTTTTAATCGGCTAGAAAGATAGAGCATGCAATTCTGAATATTTCTGTGTATTTATTTTGCTTTTTGCAGAATCCAAAAAAATTTTTCAAGGACAAAAGTGGGTGTGGGTGTGGGTGTGGGTGTGTGGATGTAGGTATTGATAGCAGAAAAGACACCCACATCCACACCCTCAAAGTTTCAGCCTGGAATTTTCAATTATTTTCTAAAAACTTGCCGCCTTCGGCAGTGAAGTACAAAATGAAGAATGGCTTTTTTCAGCTGCTACAAAAATCAATCTGTTCTCATTTTTCATACTGAATTCTAAATTTTATCACTCAACCTTTTTACGACTGTTTCGAAAATTAGTCGCCTTCAGTAGCATTATCTGTACATTTTTCTATGTGTAACAAAAGTTGAATTATAATGTGGACATTCTCTTTTTTATGCAGGTGTGAATCTTTGCAAATACAGAAGAAAATTTCGCTGCGCTGTGGCTTGAAAATAAATAATAGACTAGAGGTTTTTACACCAGTGAGTGAAAAAAATTTTACCCAACCGGAGTCTGGAGTTCAGGTATGCTCTTGCATCTAAAAAGTATAACGGACCAGCAAAGAAAATATAGCACAATGAAACTTTGAATTGTCCATGGCTGCCCACCCCTCAAAAGGGTTCCGCAGGGAAATGGCCCAATGCTAAAAGAATCCTGGCTACGCCACTGCGTATGTGAATGAAATTGTTCTAAATATATATTTATGTTTAATAGTAACAATAAGAAGAAGAAGCAGAATATTCAAATTATTGTGGAAAAGCAACAGAAAACTGAACTAGTGCAATGTCCTTCTCATAAAACACAAAGCAAAGATTATTGTTTATTAGTTCAAAATCTTAAAACAATGAAGTGAGGATGATGATAAGTCTTAGTAGTAGATAAAAATACGTCGAGTACGAGCGATGTGTTCAATGTGTTGACTATTCCTCTTCATCAAAAAGTCGCTAATAGTAATATGTGACGATGTGTCGAAAATAGTACAGTTACAAATGTCTGTCGTCTGACATCAGACTGAATATATTCTTTTCCTAAAAAACAAGTAATACTTACTCAAATGGTTAGCACTTCCAAAAACTAAAACCAGAATGAGATCCGTAAAAAATTTTTCAAACATCTGATCCCCTCCAAGCCTCCCCAATTCGTTTTTAAGGGAGGATTGAGCCTCCCCAAGCCTAAGGGCTCCGCCGCCACTGTGTTAGTGAATGTAACATTCGATAGTGCTTACTAGAACCATCAATTCGCATCAATAAAGAACGACCATTTTAAAAGAAACAACTCGTGTCTATCTATCAATTGTCTCACGCAACGTAAACGAAACGAGTGGCCCAGGTGATCATTGTTTCTTTTACAAAACTTGTCTCAAACAAAGATGCCATCATAAAAAAGAAAAAAAAACTGTTTGAAAAGCAGAAATAAATAAGAGAGATTCTTGCTCTGATGATCGATTATCTCAGAAAACAACGATTGTTTAAGAGAGATTTTTCATTTTTCATAGTTTCTATTAGTTTAATAAGGCAAAAGGACATACATGATTTCTACATTTTAGTCCCAAAGGGCTGCACAAACAAGCATTACTATCATATCGTTGAAAATTTCAGCAAGTGAATGCTGGAATCACTGCTATTCAATTTATAGCAGTAGAAATATGCACTAAGCACTATTTTGTTTACATCCAAAGTTTACAAAAGCTAGCTATTAGTTATTCACTGAACTGATTTATTCAGGAGTCGCAGTGACCTATGTCTGAAAATCAGGAAAATAGGCAGGGCACATTTTGAAAACAAATCAGGACATAATAAGGCTTACTACGATACTGTTATCCCAAGATAAAACTTGCACAAAAGTAAACCTATGATAGTTCATTGAAATTACTAAATGATTTTTCCTCGAAAACATACTTCAACCTCTATATTTTCCTTTTTGTTTTCTCTCTACAATTATGTATTCAGTGTGCGTTTTTTTTGTTTAGGCATGTGGCATCCTTAACTTTCGAAGTCTCATTTTGTTCTAAAAGAAATCGCATTTTTCTTAAGAAATAGGCGATAAAATGAGGGTGTGGGAGTGAGTCTTATATTGTCTCTTCTACCTACAACCACACTCCGCATCAATCTTTATCTGATTCAGAAATAATTCTTCATTGAATGATGTTTCATCGATAAAACGAGATTCTACGCATGTCTCTTTCTCATAGAATAATTAATTCATTCGTTCCTTCTATTTTAATTCGTTTAAATCTCATCAATCACAAACTGAACACTAGATCTGAGACAACCCATTTATATTTTTCAGTGAAGAAGCTTTAAGAATCCTTTGTTTTCTATTCATATTCTTTATTTCATCATATGATTCTCTTCATAGATATTTCTTTCTTCTCATCAAAATCTATGAGAACCAAGCAGGAGTAGCACCAGCACCAACATATTCCCAATGCCAAGGTTCTGATTGAACAGTACGTGTAAATCCATACTTATGTGCATTATTATATAACCATTGATAAACTGTACTTCCACCACAAGATGGTCGACTACCAGATTGAGAGCCACAGTTCGTATTCAAATCCAAAGCAACACCACGACCATGATTTGATGTACCTGGACGGGCAGCTAGATTACCACCATTACATGATCCAGTTTGATAGCAATTCCAGAAGTATTGTTGACGAGCTATCGTTCGAAAACCAGAAGCAATGGTAACTGCGACGTCTGCTTGTTTGGCAGCTGTAGCCATCTTATCAAAACCACATGCTGTTGTTGTAGTCATGGTATTGTCTTTGTCTGTTGGTGCTGCTGAATAAATACTTGGATCAGAAAGATGTGCTTTTATGATTTTCACTACTGAATAGACGACATCATTATTACCAGCAATCGAGAAAACAGTAGAACCAGCATAATTTCCACAGAGCCCATCTGCCAAAAAAATAAAATTTAATATTCTAATAAATATCTTTTGACGGTGAACTTACTCGAAGTAATTGTTGTTGCCGAGAAACAGCATTTGACATCAGCTGGATGACTTTCACATAAACCCGATATGTAAAGACTATGTGCACAACTAGAAGTTGGAATACATCGACCAACTTTGCCATACTGTGAATGTACATATGATTCACATGAGTCACCTTGTTATCAAGTAACAACAAAAAATATTATTCAATTACAAGTTACTCTTTCCTATCTTACCAACAACGGACGTTGTTAGTACAGCAATGAAAGCAAGTAGAAGAAGCATTGTTCACTGTTAGAATCAGAAAGTGAATGAAGTAAGTCTGGAAGAGGCCTGTTTTTATACCGAAATACTGATGAGAAGGCAAAACAAAATAATCTTTCACTCTATTGAATTGAAATTCGATATATCAGAGAGAAAGAATAAAGGGATTTGAATCCCATTAGACACTTTTTTCTCATTTTTAAGACGAGCAAAGACTGTTTTTTTTTTGAAGAAAGACGGCATATTTTCTGATTTGATGGATAAATACTAGATTGTTAAGCATGAAAAGAATAACAAAATGTATTAAATATCACGATGGCTTAATCTTGAAATTGAATGAGTGCGATCAGCATTTGACTGTGGAATGGATCTTGTCATTTCAATCAAATCGATTTTACGACAAAAATTTCAATTTCATCTCAATCTCTCATTGTTTCCACAGGATGCTCGAGAGTGAGGATGAGGANATAACTAATACTTTGAAGAAAAAATTATTTTGATTTTAATCTATTATAATCGATTACCAAAATTTAACAATCAGTTTTAATGGATTAAATTTCGGTAATCGATTATAATAGATTAAAAAGGATTAAAATCAAAATAAGTTTTTCTTTTAATGCTGAAAAATCTGATTTTAATCAGATTAAAATAGTGCCATTATAATAGATTATTAATCCGAAAATAATCCATTATAATCTAATTTTGAGTCGTTTTTTTTACATGGGTGAGTGTCTCTATGGATTTCGAATATTCAGAAAAAAATTCATTTGATAGGTCGTGATCTTTGTGCCATATAAATACATGGTTATACAACAAATGGCATAACAAAACAAGTTGCATATCTCTGACACTTCTTGACTGAATTCGACAAAGTTTTTTTGTATTTGAAAGAAACTCTACTAAGTTTTATTCTAACATTAGATCAATATAGTGTGACATACACTTGAAAGACTATATTTCAAGTAGTAATCTTGGTAGCGAATGTTGAGTCTCTGAAAATAGTCATCCGTAAATTACGATCCCAAGGACACCAACCGAAAGGCAGAAAGGTATACGATTATAGCAATATATCCAAAAATTTCTGAAGATTAATTTTCTTCAAAGTATTAGTTATTCAGGAAGATCATCAACAATAACAGACGACGATAAGTTTAAGCAAATTTTGGGTATGAGATTAGCAAATAGCCTATGCAATTTTGCACAAATAGTGAACACTTCAAAATGTCAAACACATTAAATAATGAGTGATTTTATTGAATTTAAGTCCGGTGTATAATGAATTCTACGCAACAGTTGCATGATGCAGACAAGGATCTGTATGTTGAAATGTTCTAATGAAACATGTTTTTATGTTTCTGGAATTATGATCAAGCATAACTGTCATATTAGTCAGCAAATAGTTCACATGCTACCATGAATTCTTCTACGACCAACATATGGTGCGTGATCGTCAATAAGAATATACTTAATCCATACTTTTGTTTTGACGAAGAAATATCTAATGAATATAGTTATCTTGATACGATAAAAATATTATTTTTATCGAATAATGCAAAATAAAAAACTCCATAAGAAGATGATTTTCAAATGAGATTATACTTCATTTTATTTTTCGAAAGAAGTTTGTGCATAATTAAATGAGAAGTGTGACAGAATATAGATTTCAAAAGACGGTTCGTTTTCAAGGACATCTTGATCTCTAGATTTGATATTACTGAACTTTCTCTTAAAGAAATATATCAAGACAAACATGTAAAAATCGCAGTCAAAGACACTGGACACTTGAAAGATAGAATTGAGAAAGAAATCAAAATCATCAAAGACACATTTGAAATTTTTTTTCGATGTTATTATGAAAACATAGAAACCTAATATCAATGTAAATGGTGACAATTTTGAGCAGTACACATAAAACACTATTTCTAAATAAACCTTGGAATATGTCTCTTTCAAATATGATTAAGAAACAGTAGTCATATGTCTTTTATCGAAGGTTATTTCTGGGGCATCTTGTATATAAACTTGCTTAAACATTTCAAACATCTATTTCAGAGGAATAAATCAATTTAATTTATAAGTGTTCTCAGTTTTATAAACAAATAATATAGAGTCCAATAGTGTTCTACAACAAACGAGATTTTCAGTTCAAGTTCTATTAGATTTAAAATGTTTGATGAAATATATGTTTGTATGGCATCTGTATTTCTTCAAAACTGTTAGTTAAAGCGACTTACGCTTGTTTACCAATTTTCTACTGATTTCTCTATTAAATAGATGTTATATGTCATCAAAACGTTGATTTGAATGTATCACAATATATAACACAATGTAAATTACAATTTTCTCTCTCAACTCGTTCTTCTCACTAATAGTTACTTTTGTGACATTATCTTACATAAATAATTAAACTCGTAAACTGAACGAAAGCAATCAATGTAGCTAATATTAGTAGCTTACGAGTGCTCAATAATGAAGAACGATTTCTACATACTCTGTCAAGTAGGCATCGTCCGAATAGATACATTTGTAAAAATTGATATCAACCAATGGTATCCGTCGTAATATATGTAATGGTAATCTATCTATGAAATAAAAAAAACTATTGATGATTAATCTTAAATAGAAGAAGATTAGAATACCTGATTCTGAGTAAATAATCCGTAGATTGCGTAATCTTAATTTATATTTTGTATAGAATCGTAACTGTTGCGCTTCTTCCTACGTAAACCAAAGTAAATCCTTTTTTTATTGACTTAAAAAGTATTTAAAATAATATAACAATGATTTATTATTAGAGTCTATGTAACAATCTCTTTCTCTATTGGTAAGTCATGTTTGACAAAATATTAGTAAATCAATGCTTGCATCGAGCCACTTTTCTTTTTTTTTTTTTTTGCTAGTGTAATTTTAATGTAATAGTCAGTGATATGGATTTAAATGCCTTTTTTAACAAGCAATCTTCTCTTTTTTTAATATATTGATTAGTTATCACATGGTTGGAATTCAATATTTAAAAAAAAAAACAACAAGCAAACAGTGGTACTCTAATAAGATCTAATCAAATATACCTTGGATAGTGAATTAATATTATCTTTGTCATTATTTAAACATGCGTTTAAGACCAAACTATCCAAATCAATGTGAATCATGGAAGAATGTCTATAAAGACAAGTATATATATGAGGCAATTAGAAGAGTATTTACTCACTTGTTGAATATGCCATTTTCTGGTAACAATAGTGAAATACCTTTGAATTGTATTGTCATATCAAAAACTTTTGCTTGAGAAAGATCTTGTTCCATTTCTTCAATTGTTCTTTGTTTTATTCTATGTAATAAAAAGAAAAACAGTATTTTGTTCCAAAACAAAAGTCAATTCGATCAACAAACTGACAATGTCGGCATAAGATTGTCATTATTTGGATCAAAACATTCAACAATTTGATTGATTGTTGGCTGAAAACAAAGAAATATATTATTATTATCATAATCGTAAAGATTTCAAGTTTAGAGAATCAAGTATCTCAATTTTTAAATATCATCTTCTGATTTTTCTTGTACTATTAAATGCAGATTGACTCTGACTAAATTATAAGCAGCTGTTTGCCTCAAATTATCCCATAGAATGTATGCTTACTTTCAGGTAGCATATATCTGTCTACAGTTACAGCTCGTAAGACGTCTCAATATTTGAAATAATCTTAATCAACATTCTTGACTTACAGCATCATAAGAAATTTTCAATGGTTCTAAAACTAAAAAGAGACGATAATCAGATTTTTTATCAATTGGAGAAAATTCCAATTCGCTGTGTATCAATGGAAGATATGATTTGGAGGCTGCCGTTACTAATAATGGTCGATGTTGATTATCAATTTTCATACCAAATACAGAAAATGATTGAAGATCAACTTTAAATCTAAATAATAAAAAACAAAATATTCAAAAGTAATATGTTTAATTATTCGTACAAAATGTTTGATGAAACAGCTCGTCGTTTGAAATCTAATCGAGCATCAATAATTTTAATTGGACAAAGAATTTCATTTTCTGTTGATCGAAATATTCGAGAGGTGTTCTTTCTCTGTGGTAAGGATAAATTCAATACTAAATTATTGACTTTAATTTCAATATCAATATTAGGTGACTATGGTTAAAATAGATTATTTAAATAATCAGAGTAAAGAGCAACTTACATCTTCAGAAAAAAAATCTCCGCTAGTTGTAATAGAACTAGATGTTGATGACTTTCGACGCTCTGATATAGTACAATATAAATATATATATATATGATATTGAAATAAATTAGAATATTCTATTTGAAGGATATTTACCTTCTCTCGAATGACCTTTTGTTTTCCACCAAGAGTTCCACCATGTATGATTGTTAACAGCAGTAACTGTAGACGTCATTATTCGATTTGTTTTTATCGAATGACGACGATGATGATGATGATAGTGATGATTGTAGTGTCGATGATGATTATGGTGATGTCCTACTTCTTCAGTTATTAGAGTAGAATTTGTTTCTATCTCAACACTATGGCGAATATAAGCCAAATTGAATACATCCAATTTTGTTTCGAGATACTTTTATATAAAAAAATAAAATTATATTATGAATTTATAATATAAAAAAATTACTTTTAGACGTTCTTTTTGTTCTAATGTCAATTCAGTAATATCTAATTCTTTTTGTAATTGTAATTCACGATATTCTCGACAGCGATCTTTTATAAATAAAAACATACCGATAAGAATATGATGAATTTGATAATTTATTAAAAATTGTCATACCGTATATTTTACTATAATTTTGAAATTTAATAAAATCAAGTAAATCAGAAAATTGTTTTGGATCAATATTAAGACTTAATTGTTCGATTTGAATATCCATATCATATGCTGGACGTTCAAAATTATATTCTCCCGGTTGTAATGTTATTGTTAAATTGATGATAGGATTCATTGGATAAAGAACTATTTGAAGTAAATAAAATACCAATTAAGAATGAGATTTATTTAGAAGAGAATTTAATAATATACAAACTGTAATTCATTTCGTCAGTTTTTGGTATATAATTATATGTTGCTATTTTAGATTTTAAATCCTCCTGAAATATGATAGATTATATTTAAAATAATTATTTAAGATTTCTATAAAATTTACCGCGCATTATTTTTTATCTTATTTCCGTATACATGAAAATATGTTTATGCAACAACTTTTTATTTTTATTTAAAATGATATCACGTAGAAGTTAGTATATGGTGGGTGATATTTTTCTCTTAAATGTAAAAATTGAAATAGATATAGAAATTTCGAAAGTATTTGCTTCCGTTATTTTTTTTTTAATGTAAAAAGTCTTCGAAATTAAGAAGATTTTTAAGAAGTATTACAAAAGTTCCAACCATTGCTGTCGAATAGAACAAGAAGGATTATTAAATGAAGCTTTTCACTATTGATCTATGCATCGGCTTATTACTCTGATCACAGAAACGGAAATGGTAATCATTCCCGCAAAACATTAGAGTCTCGATTTTCTGTGCACTGATCTTTTGATCCGATGAACTTTCATTGAAAAATAAAGGACACCTCAAATTGCTGAATTAGCGCATACACTGCATCACCTTTTGGTATATGAAATTCACACGATGTATGGATCTGTATTTATTTTCAATATAATACTTTTCAAATACCTTGGTAATATCTATTTTGGTATACGGAGTGCAGCGTATGTATTATTGTTTTAGCTATCATTTGCAACTAATAATGTATAATTGATATGGCACGCATATTTAATATAATCTCTTCTAGGCAAATTAGTGTCAAGTTAAGTCTCTTCAAAATTCTATTCTCTATTACTTAGATCAGTAGTGGAATTTGGTTCTTAAATACTAACCACAACATCATCAAATGACATATCAATCCTTGATTTACATTTTGTATTCCAATAGAGTGAAAGTGAATGCATTTCTTTCATCTAGAATAATTCATATAATTATGAAAATAAAGAAAAATAAAAATTTAACCTTGAAAATTACAAGCGAATTCTCTTTAATTATTCCAATTGGTTGACGATTTGTTGTTGTCTAAACAATTATATTTTATCTTTATTCAAAGATTTGTCATTTATCTTTAGAAATCTTACAGTCATTTCGAGATGATGTATAGTAAGTCCAAATGAAAATGGATGTCCTAATTTTGTTGTTGATATTGTTTCATAGCTAATATGTAAATTTCGAACAGTTATTTCAAGATTTTGCATTATTTGTAATCTCATTCGTTCAATAAATGTTGTCTCTTTTTCATCAAGTTTTTTATTATCTTAAATAGATTAATAAGAAAAAAAAAAAGCAAAAAAAAATTTTTATAATACTAACTTAATGCTGCTTTTCTTAAATTATCAACTTTTCGTTGAACACGTCGCATTTTGTCATCATAATATTCTGTTAAGTCTCGACGAACTTCTACAAAAATGAAAAATAGTTTTAAACAATATTTTATTATATTGACGACAAAGCAAAGAATAGCCTGGTCTCAGTGTAATGAATTCTAAAGCATAGTTTTTTTGTGTTGAGAGTTAAAATTCCAGTTGAAACTAATTCTGTGAAGTATATAAAGCTCCTGACACATTAGAAGACCCCCCTATATTAGAAGACCCCTCCATAATAGAAGACCCCCCTTAAATCAATGACGCAACAGACATATTAGAAGACCCCCTTAAAAAACCGATATTTTAAAATAGTTCCTGGATTTTATTCACCTTTTTAGTATTTAAGTTCATAATTATGTCTAAATTCAATACGAAAAATATTTTCCTTTTANACATTATTATGGATTTGTGTATTTCGAACTATCTTTTTTTCAGAATATAGCTCTAATCTTTCTCTGCAAAATGATATAATTTGATCAATAACTTCATAGAAGTTTGTTGTAGATATCATCAATTTACTGAGAGGGGTCGAAACTTTCTGATCACCCTTTTTAGTATGTTGCCATTGATATTTATAACTGAAAATTAATGACGATGAAATACATTTTGGAAGTGATAATCGAAATTTTTCAGTTTCAAAAAAAAAAGTTACCATAATATAAATGAATTTTCTTTTGATAATTTGTACAATAATATCTCTCTAATCTGAGATGATGTCAAACACAAATTTTAATCATTGCGTGATTATAATTGATATGAAATAATAATAATCATCATAAGTCAGTAAATTTTATTAGATGAAAACAACGTACTTTTGTACTGGAAATTAATTTGGGCTACTTTAAATTATTTCAAAGTTTCATAATATAACCGAAAGGGCGCATTCTAGATATTGTGATTATTGATCATTTTGTTTTTGCTAATCAATAATATGAGTATTCATCAATTCTAGTTCATCGGATATTCAGTCGACCAGTCAGATTGTAGTTGGTACATACTTCTGAAAACCTGATGGTATACAAGAGAAAAAGCAATACATATTGTAGTGGTACTTTTTCATACTTTTGTACTTTGACTTAGTTTTTGGCTTGAAGTACGCTGTTTTCTCCTAGTGAAAAACTCATTCGTGTTACTAAATGATCTTCAATCACTTGTAAATTGTTTTTTTTAGTCAAACTCAATATTATCGACCATGTTTCAACCATATCACACAATAGTCAATATTCTAATCAGTTAAAAAAATCTAACTATCGAATATTTATAGTTCATTGAAGTTTTCGAAAAACTTATAAATTATTGATAGATAATTGATGTGAAATCAATTTTCAAATTAATATCATAATATAACGAAGCACTACTGCTCGATTCATCAGAAAAAGAAACAGGTAATATCGTGTATATACGTAAGTTTGCCTAAAAAAGAATTAAGGGTATTCTGTTCCCTTGCGAAGTTTCTAGAAAATGGTTGACTAGAAAAGTATGAAATCTTCAGGACAAATAACTAGTGAGCAGTAGAGTGAAAGTTGCCATATCTGCAATGCTATGTTAGATCGGGTTGAAAATATTTTTTACAGGCACTAGACGGCACTGTTTGGAATGGACGTCTTTTTTTGTTTTTTGTCCTTCGAATTAAAAAAGTCAAAATATCGAAGGTATTCTTTAAAATGCATGATTATTTGAATAGAGCTTTTTGTTTGTATAAGAACTACCGAAAAATCAGCAAAATAATATTTTTTGAAACAAAAAACAAATGCCCATCCCGAACAGTCTATAGTATATGTGAAAAAAGTTTTAAGCTCGATTGGGCATACGAAATCGGAGGAACGGAGGCTTTTCTGCACCTGTTTTTCATGAGAAAGTTGACTTGAGAAAAACGTAATTTGTTATTTCCGTTGCGTAAATTTCATTTCGTGAATTTTTTAATGTTTAAAGACTATTTTTGGATTCTAAAATGTACTCAATAAATAAATACTAGTACTTCAGGTTATACAATGGCTACAAAAAAAACCAAGAATTTTTGAGTCACAAGAAGGGACTAAATTTGAATGAAAGTTGATAGCATAGAGTTCTCTGTTCTCAAACTATTGACGATTATTTACAATAAATTACGATAAGAAACCACAGCATGACACTGCAACAAAAAGACCATTGTAGAATTTTATCCATGAAAGAAAAAGATCTCTGATGTAAAAACGTGTTCTATTACTGATATTGATATAACATTAAGAAAATAATTTTCTTTTTATCTTGGTTGTGTACGTCCATTTCTTTCACTTACATTTATCATCAACGTAAACTATAGATAAATATTCTATGGCTTCTACAAAACGACAACAAAATTTATGTACAATATGTGGTGCAATGGTTGGTGTTTTCATATGTCGTGGATGCACAAAAAATTATTGTTTACTTCATACAAGTGAACATCGAGATCTTCTTCAAAGATCTATGAATGAAATAAATCATAATTGTGATCTTTTAAAAGATAATATTCAAGGACAACAAGCATATGAATATCAAAGGTTAATTATGGAACAAATTGAACAATGGGAACAACAATCGATAGAAAAAATTCGTCGATTAGCTGATGATACTCGACAACAAATATCAATTATTATACGAGATCATTCAAGTAATCTCAAAGAAAAACTAGAAGAATTACAACAACAATTAGAAACAGCTCGTCAAGATGGTGGTTTTTATGAAGATGATTTAAGAGAATGGACAGAAAGACTTGATGAATTACAACGTCTTCTTACTCAACATAAAACATTTAAAATTAATGAAATTACTGATTCAACTTCATTTATTTCAAGAATTTCAATAGCAGATGTATCGAATGTGACGTTTCGAAAGAATTTTTCATCGAAAAATTATGATGAAGATAATATTCCAAATAAATTTGATGATTATTCAGATAATTACAATCAAAATCTATATTCATCAGGAAAACATTTACTTCGATTTAAAATTCATCAATATGAACCGGGTAGTTCAATTGTATTTGGTATTATATCAAAACGTAAATCTATTAGTTCATTCGTATGTGAAAATCCAACATTTTATGGATGGACAGAAGATAATATTGTTTATCTTGGTGGTAATGAACAACCAAATTATCATGGATATAAAAGTGATTTTCAAACGGGTGATATATATCAATTGACTATTGATTGTGAACGAAAAAAGATTCGATTGAAAAATGAACGAACAGGTATGTCATTTGAATTGGACGTTGACACTACGAAATGCTCATTTCCATGGCAACCTAGTGTTCGTATTATTATTAAGAATCCTGAATGAATAAGTCGTAATCAATTGAAAATATATTATGTGATTTCATTTGTAATTCAATTAACTGTAATTGTTTTATTTTACAAATATTTCTTAATAAAAAAAAAAGAATCGTTCGTATCTTATTCAATTTCAATTTTTTTAGTTGTTTATTAAAATAGCGATATAGATTATTGTGGTTTTTCCCGTCTTTGTTACCTTTAATCAAATATGTTGCTTTTCTTTATATGTTATCTTTCTCTTTTTTCGTTCTTGATGAAAGTTAACCGTTAATATTTATTTTACAAACATGAATAATATCTTGAATAGAAAGTAACAAGTTTTTTCGTTTGTTCGAAAAGCTTTAAATTACTAAAAGATTTTGAAGATGATAATTCAAGTTTATGAGGTTTATACAACTATCACAAACACATTTTTTTTATCTGTTGTATATTACATCTAATTAATATGATCTTTTTTTTATTAAAACTGTTAAAATTATATAATTAAATAATAAATCATGTCTTCATATATCAACGTATGTCAAATCGGAAGGATTCGAGCAAACATGATTGTCATTCAATATGATTAAATGTTTTGATATAATATTTTTTATAAAATCTATATAAACTACCCTAGTGAAAGTATAAAGTTCTGGATACTTGTGTACTGTTACGGTTTTCAATTGAATGTCTATATATATATACGTTGCTTTCATGATTCATAGCATCTTATTAGGCAAAATTCCCAAGTACCTATTCGATTTCGAGTCAGGACTTAGTGCATCTTATAGAGCTTAGTGAGGTATGTCTACCATAAAAAGAGGTCGTGCCCCTAATTTGTTTCTGAGAAGATCGAATGTTATTAGGTTTATAGGTGGATATTTTCATAAAGTCTCAACTACATTATATAAAAGGGTTCTCTGATTTCGAGACAACTTTCAGTATTTGTAGAACTTTTTATTCTAAGCATTTTGATAAAAGAATTTCTTTTGAAAACTCTTGTATTTTGATGAAACTATACTGAAAATATCATAAGTAGCAAAACCCCAAAAACTCTAATAAAAGAGAATTTCTTGAGGGTTTTTAGGATTTTTCTGTTTACAGTACTTTTAATGTAACTCCATCAAAGTAAAAGGGTTTTGCATTTTTTTTGAGCAAAACGCTTACAATTAAAAGTTTTACAAACACTGAAAGTTTCCCTAAAATATAAGAACCTTTTTCTATAACATGATTGACACTATATGGAAATAGCCACCTGTAAAACCAAGAACGTTCGATCTCCTCAAAGACAAGCTAAGAGCACAATCTCTTTTTATGGTAGACATACCTCACTAAGCTCTATAAGATGTACTAAGTCCTGACTTAAAAGCGAATGGGTACTTTGAAATGTTTCCTCGTTAGTCGGATATTCTGCTGGAAATCGCTCAAGTAGATGGGCATTTGTATAAGTTCAAAACTCAGTAATTAAATAAGACTTAACGGTTTAGCCGATTAAAGATCCAAAAGAATTTTATTATTATGTTTTTCACGAGTCGTAATGTACCCAATTGCTGACAATTACCTATGAGATACTGATAGTAGTATACTTTTCTGAAGTAATAAGATATACGGAACTCATTATTCATATGAGAATGATTATAAAATTGTATAAGAGCTGTTAAAATATACATTAGTAGTTAATATTCAAATGGCTAGTTCATTTAATTACACGCAGATTGTAGATACTTTCACCAACATGATTTACCTGCCCTTAAAAAAGAATATCTTAAGATAAATACATAGGAATGAACTGAAACTGGTTTTATTGACAATAGGTGATATCAATTTCTTTTTTTTTCATGAAAGGAAATATTGCAAAGCTAATCTTAGTTAATATTGTAGATATGAGGTCAGCGATAAAATTCAATGAAATTCTCACAATTCTTTAAGAAGTTCATCAAGTTTAAATACTTTGTCATTAGCCAAGTATAGATGTTTTTCAAAGGCGAACTCGAGTAGATCTATAACGAGAGCTAATGACCTTGAAGACAAACAGTAAAATGAAAACCTGATATGCTAAGGACAGTTTTTGCCACATATGTATAATATCAACAAGAAGTCTACAGTGTACATTGGTCTCATTTTTATATATTCTTAGAAGACTAGAAAATTCATTAAACATATACAAATAAATCCAAGTATACGACAAACATTCGAAAAAAGATGAAGACTAAAAAGTTTCTATTAGTACTGAGTTGTGTTTTAAATCACTCACTGCCCTGTTTTTTTGTTATTATTGACAATCTTTTTAAAAACTACTTGGGATAAGACCTACTATATATTGATCTTTTTCTTAATAATAGTTATATTAAACCCATATTTTTATGCAAGTATGCATGATAATCAACGCGTCTATTTCAAAGTATCTTTTGACCAAACCTAATATTTCCATGGGATTTATCTGACATATGAAAATATTATAATACGATTTATATTACTAAACTGAAACAATGCATTTGAATTTTTTTTACTGCCGAATTTTCGTAAATGTTTTCTGGTGTTTATTCAAACACTCCATATTTATTGAATTGAAAAATTCTTTTATGGATTCCTACCAAAAAATATGTCATCCATCATTAGTCATCACCTGACTCTAAATTGAAATGATATCAGATTCTAATACCAGGGTGTATGATTCATTGAATAATTTTCAAATTTTTCCTCTTGTTTGTAATGAATCGGTAAAATAATAATTGGTTATAATTTAATTGTTTTTAAAAATGCTTATTTTGAAAGGAAAGAGACTGACTGGTTTTATATTTTCTGATGAATTATCAATCTATTAAGAAACAGTATTCTTTAAAAAAAGATTCAAGAAGTTCGTTGCTATTTTATTTTGTTTTCAGCTTTTCACAGTAGTTCAACACAGAACAAAAAGTAGAATCAATGATGACTTTACAGCGGAGTTATAACCAAGCGGAACATTATTGAAATGATAAAGCCCCTGCTGGTTTATTGAGTCATTTTTAGCTAACTACTTAGCAAACATCAAAATTAATGAGATGTTTGAAGAAAAAAAGATACAAAAATAAGTTATTCAAGATTTTATCAAATAAAATTTTCAAAGTAGTTGCCCTGATTGTTTGCACATAAATGCATTCATTCAAGCTATTTATCTAGATTTTTTCTACAGGCATGTTTGTTAATCGACTTTATGATATTGGTTATGCCGTAATGAAAAGATCGTGAATTTCTTTGTTCAGTTATATGTTGTTGAATTAGGTCAAATAACCAAAAATTATACAGAGCCGTATCTATAGAGTTTGGCGTTTGTCTAATAATTTCCATGATTTCCGATTTGACATAGTTCGGCATTATCGTGATTAAGCTTCTTGACATGTGCAATAGATGATGATCTTTTACTTCATATTTCATCGATAAGAAGTTCCCAGCTATTATCAATATAACAGTGAGTAATGGATGATTTGCCCTTGTTCAACATGATGAATTAGCACGGCATTAGCTGTTTTGAAAAAAAAAAGAAACAACAGAGTTTTTCGAGCGAAATAGCTCCGTCGAACCGCAGTGGGTGGAACTTCATTGATTGATATCCCGGTAACATTCAATGATTTTTGACGAATTCAAACTCATTTGACCCGTTGGTTATCAGTCACCCAATAAGGTATTCATCAAGCTGTAATTTTTGTCAGTTTTATAGGGCCGATATAAATTAATTCAATACTGTCGTGACTCATGTCGATTTCCAGTTGCAGTTCATCAATAAAGTAATGAACTTCTTCAACGTTTTCAGACGTTGTCTCGACTAGAAGCCGACCACCTCGTGGTTGATCTTCGATCTCTTCTGAACCGACACGAAACTATTTTAACTATCTAGCAACCGTATTGTAAGAGACAGCTTGATTGTTAAAAATAGAATATAACTCAGCATGAATCAGTTTCGATTGAATGTTAAGTGCAGTACACATTTTGATGTGCATAGAAATGAACATCTTCGTTTTTCATCTGGAAAAAAATGTATAGCTTCTATTGAAATTTTTCATGAAATATTATTACTTAACTAATGATGATATGTTGTAGATTTGTCGAAATATAATATAAATCTTATTACTATTGGTTATTTATGACTCATCTCAAAACAAAGATCATACAACGTCTCTTCAGACATATACATTTGATAAAAGCAGTACATGTAACATTTCTTCATTACGAAAATAAGAGCCATTCTCCGAAATCTGGTTACTGAGTATCGTTCGTTAATGTATTTTTACTTACGAGAGAATCTTCCCAGATGTCCGAAGTTATTGAATTTTTAATATACCTGTCCTTGAGAGATACTCGTAGGGGTATGAGTTTTTGGAAAAATTTTCTTTTTAAATTTTTGTCTTGAAAATTCCTCCACTTAAAGATCTCACATACATTGGCTGGTACAAGAATTCCAGAATTTTTAGACTTTGTATCTGTGACTGATGAATTTTCCAAAAATAGATGCTTTTGAAAGAATTTTGCACAATACAAGGATATTTCGGAAAGCTCGTGTCTTGAAGATTTGAAGTCTAAATACTATGAGACTCTTTGCACTAGTTAATATGTGTAAGATCTTTAAGTGAAAGTAGTTTCGGCACACAATATTCGAAAAGACGATTTTCCCGAAAACCTAGACTCCTACAAGAATATCTTGAAGATAAACATATTCAAAATTCAATAACTTAGTCATATCTCAATAGGAACGTATATTTTTTCAAGCTTTATATTAAAACACTAAGTAGTACTTGTAGGCAAAAAGCAATAGTCGAAATCAGAAAAGTATCATCGAGAAAAGTTTCCTCATTAAGTTTTTTGAAACAATCGAATACTTTATGGAAATAGAAGCCTACCTACATGTAAGTCTGATCTTTAAAAGAAAATATCAATACGTAAAATAAAGTCAAGTCTACGTTTACGAATTTCGATCGTTCTTTTTCAAGAATACAAACAAATTTCATTAGAGAAGTACACATAAACGAAGAAGATCATCAAACAAAAATATTAATATTTTGAAATAAAATTATTTTATTAATTTGTTCAAAGCAATTAAATCTACTCTCAAGATGTTCTATTGAAGCAAAAAGAAAATCGACTTACTTAGATCATTTGCAGCTGTAAAAAAATGTCGAAATTAGTCTATTTACCTATGCCAGGCAGTCCTAACCGGTTACAAATCAGCTTTACAGACATCCTTTCCATTCACCATAGATATCAAACATTTGAATACTTATAAACATACTAACGCAAACTTTCTTTTCTTTTAGTAATCATCCAACTTCACCTGAGTACCTGTAGTATCTTCAACAAATTAAGATAAAAAAAAGTCATGATCTCTCATTCTACAAACACACACTTTTAACACATTTTGTCCTTTTACTTAGGTTGATATTAAACTAAGATAACCATTATTCACCTTGTGCATGCAACGTATGCCTTTTTTTATTTGACATACGTTGACTATCGCACATAAAAGTTTAATGGCTTCTTTAAGGCGACAAAATATCTCTTGTGCGACATGTGGCAAAACGGCAGGTATATTCACATGTCGTGGATGTTCAGAAAATTTTTGCTTACCTCATACAAATGAGCATAGAGAATTGCTTGAAAAACAAATGAATGAAATTATTCTCATCCATAATCAATTAAAACAAGCTATAACAGGACAAACAACTGAACAATTTCATCAATCACTTCTGCAACAAATTGAACGATGGGAACAACAATCCATAGATAAAATTCGTCGATTAGCTGATGATACTCGACAACAACTATCAAGTATTGTTCAAGATCGTACAGAGAGTATTAAAGAAAAAATAGCACAACTTACACAACAATTAAATAAAGCACGTCATGATGGAGAATTTTTTGAAAGTGATATTAAAGAATGGTCAGAAAAGCTTAATAAATTTCAACAACTTCTTAATAAACAACAAAAAATCAAAATTCATCATGATAAAGATTTAACTCCATTTATTTCAAAAATTTCACTTCAAAATTTATCCAATGATAATCTTGTACAACCAATAAATCAAACTCACTATGAAACTAATCATGATGACAATATACAAGATCAATATGAAGATTATTCATATTTAAAAGAAAAAGGTGAATATTCATCAGGTGAACATTCAATTCGATTTAAAATTGATCAGTATGAACCAAATAGTTCGATTTTATTTGGAATTACATCAAAAAATGCATTCGAAGGAACGAATCCATATGAAAATCCAACACTTTATGGTTGGACAGGAGATAATGTTGTCTATCAAGCTGGTGATCCACAACCTAATTATCATGGATATAAAAGTAATATTCAAACAGGTGATATATTTATGTTTACTATGAATTGTGATCGAGAAATGATTAGTTTAACAAATGAACGAACACGTCGAAAATATGATTTAGAAGTTGACACTATGAAATGTCCATTTCCATGGCTACCAAATGTTCGTTTTTTTATTAATCCGGAATGAATATTAATTCACTTTTTTTATAACGATTTTCATGTGACTTCATTTAGAAAAATTCTTATTTAATTAAATAACAGAACCGAAAAAATATGACTTTTATAATGTTTAAATTTTTTTTTTGTAGTATTTCGTATGATATTGAAGATAAAAATAAATTGTTTTGTATTGAAATTTAGTTTTCATTGTTTAAAGAACTGCTACATGCGATTTGTTAAAGGTTTGTTGACATTTAATGAAATTAATTCAATAAGATGCCTACTAACGCTTAGGATCCGTCGACAATCAGAATCAACAAAAAGATATAACATGTATTTGAATACTGTTGATATTTGTGTTTTAGCCCTATGAGATCATTTTGAATAAAGAAGACAAACAAAAATTCTACGAAACCAATTTTGAACACACATTCAATAAAATCATGAAAAGTTCATTTCAATTGATTGAAATGTTAAAGATGTATTTACGTTTCATTTTTGTTCGGACACTTGAAACACTTTGTACTTCATAACTAACTACTCAAAAGAGCCATATATAACGAAATCTATGTTCTTTGTGTTTTATTTTAAGACAACAATGCTGATGTTGTTGATGTTCTCATTCTTTTACAATCCATCACTCTTGTTACTCTTCAAGAAAACTCTTTTTTTTTTTTTGTACTATTAACTCTAATTTTCTTTATCACATTAATCTATCAGAAAACAATGTCAAGTGCAACATGAGATAAAGTAACAGGTTCATTCACTTGTCAAGTTTATTAAAAGATTTTTGTATTCGATATGTAATCGAATATCAAGAAGAATTAAACAAACAAATTGATTAGTTGAGCCTTATTCATGATTGATTTCAAGATAATCTAGCTGAACAAACAGCAGAGCTTCAGCAATATCCTTGCAAAAATGTGTCAAGGCAAAAACCTTCATATAACAATCGACTAGTCTGTTTAACAAAAAAAGGATCATCTGAGATGGTTTTTCTCATAATCTAACTACAGCTGCCGATCAGATAAGGAATAAGAAGGTCTATTCTTGCCAAAATTTGAAAATTTGTTCGACTTTCTGCGAAAATGACTGATAATTTCTAGCAAATGGTTGCTCAGTTTCAACCAGAAAGTAGGATGAGACTTTTTTTGCTGAACTTTCAGTCTCTTCTACTTGTCAAAGTATTTGGCAAAACTGGGTTTAAAATGCAATGAAACATAAGTTCTTCTCTCCACTAATGGAAAGAACTCTCATTATGAGAATGTCTTGTAAACGAAAAAAAAGTTACTTTATTTATTATAATTATGAACAGTACTATAGTCCATTCCAGAGTTAGATGCCTGTAAGAGTTTTTTGAATAACTTTCAAATAAAAAGAGAGAAACAATTCGGGTTTTAGCACTATCTAGAATCGACATTGCTCTATCTTTTTACTAAGTCGAAGAAATATTCCAGTCGCTTTTCTTCTTAGATACATCGTGAGTTTTGAAAATAACCTTAATCCACTTTGAGAACAATTTGCTTTCTCAACTACAATATAATGAGCAGATAACCTAACTTCTTCTCTATCGATCTACGCAAAGCCAAGATCGATAATGGTTTGTGTTGCAGAAATATAAAGATTTTACTAAAGACTGCTTACCAATTTTTTTCAAAATGTGAACAGTTCACAAATATTTTCTTCTGTAAATTTTAAGTCATCTTCGACTTCATAGCATGATTTATTAACATTCGGAATGTCTTTTTTCTACTAGAAACGTGATTAAAAACTATGCATAGAATTGGCAATCTGATTATAATGCATCAATATTTTCAAAAAGTTCTCTTAAACCTTTGTTTTATGAGTGCTTTCATTAAAATATTTTTCTGAATCCAAATCAATCAACCGAAAAGAGTTTTAAGATGCTTACATAAATTTACCAGAAAAACATTAAAATCATCAGTATTATCTATACTATAAGCGCCCTATAGTTATCGTTGTCATGATCATTCAGTTTCTCTCCAACCTCTGCGACAGAAATATCGACTTTTACACATGGTGTCACTTTTTGTTTGACATAACTAATATAACTGGTTGCTTTCGTTGCACCTAAGCCATAAAACCATTATTGTGTCAATTTGCTCACTTCAATCAAAGTAAAATTCGTATGTTTATCACGAATAGTTCCATATTGGTCCGGGCTAACTCTATAGAAGTCAAGTGATCGTGTTCCATTTGTAAAGGGATGTAGATGTAATGATAACTGAAGATAAAATCAACACTGACACACTAACATCTAATGTATTGTTTTTGATGATGTTTTTAGTAGAAAAACACATTCCAAATATTAGTAAATCATGTCATGAAGTTGAATACGACTTAAAATTTATAGAAGAAAATATTTATGAACTTTTCACATTTTGAAAAAAATTGTTAAACAATCTTCAGTAAAATCTTTATATTTCTGTAATACAAACCATTATCGATCTTGCTTTTGCGTATATCAACAGAAAAGAAGTTAGGTTATCTGCCCATTATATTGTAGTTGAGAAAGCAAATTGTTATCAAAATGGATTAAGGTTATTTTCAAAACTCATGATGTATTCAAGAAGAAAAGCGACTGAAATTTTTCCTTCACCTTATAAAAAGATAGAACAACACCAACTCCAGAAAGTTCCGAAACTCGAGTTAATTCTCTTTGTTTTAAAACTGTTCAAAAAAATGTCCACAGCCATTTGACCCTGAAATGGACACTAATTATGATCAAAAACAGAAATATCAACAAGGAACATAATCAAAACAAATTAATAATAATGATCGAATTGAAATGTTACAATAAACAAAAATTCGAATATTCGAAAAGCAAATTTATATTTAAATCCATTAAGATTATCCACATCAATGGGTATGACAGCAACATTATTACCATCAGAATCGTTTAATATTGAATAAAATATACTTGGGATTAAAAGTTGTTCTTATAATATGATTTTCTTTCAACATGTCTATTAGGTTCATTAACATACATAGCATATTAAATATCTGATCATTTAATGATTAAATTAACTTCAAAATTTTTTTTATTTGATGTATCAATGATTAAGCATGTTTAGTATTTAAAGCCTCTTGATATTGTTTTAGAACGTATGGATAAAGAAAAAATATGAACTGATGCTTCTTCTGCTAGTTCATCATCATAAGAAAAATGATGCCAAGTATACAAAAATGTTTTAATTCATTAATAACTAATATAATTACAACAAGCATTGATGATATTACATCATTGATTATTAATATCAATCATCATTAATATTATTGGAATGATAATAATGAATCATGATATTCATTATAAAGATTGTTAAAAAATAAATCGGCATATTTACATCAAATATTATCTTAGAAGCTTGATTCAACAAATGATTCTATCGAAAGATCTCGATTAGTTTATATAATATCATTGATGTGTATGACCACCCACACCCAAAACAAGAGGGCCGACTGTTAGCGAGCATATCACATTATGACAATCCTCGATTCATGTTCTCTTTTCTCCTCTCTTCTTATCAGTTGTTACCGTTTCTTTCTCTACTCTCTTTACTCTCTCTCTCTCGTCAAGTTGTTCATATGTGTGTGCGCAATCATGTGTGAAGATATATACGCATTCTTATTTTAATAAAATAATAGTAAAGCTCGTCCGTTACAAGCTAACAAGCGATGATAAGCGAAGAGATGTAAACGTGCATTTGTAATAGAAGACATTCACCTGCTCTCGTACGAGGCGACATGAACTTTACTTTTTTTTTCTCTTTGATATGTGCCCGATAAAGTCACACTCTTCATAGCTCCGTAATCTGTGTACATGCATTGTCAAATATTTACCTAACTTGATCATACAAAGCTCTGCCTTTATCACTGTTAGATATATAAAGAGAAGTGCATCAATATAATATCGCCATTTATTGTGCTTTCAACAATATAATTTATACATCAAATATTCTATCTTCAATAGAATTATGCAGAATCTTCTTTATTTTTTTGCATTCGTCATACTTTATTGTTCAGTGCAAAGCCAAGATAATAAAGTAAGTCAAATCATCTGTTTGAACTTATTTAAACATCTGATAAGAGAAATAGTCCTTCGTGATACGATCATTTCGGAGATTGGCATGAGATGCAAATAAGAGCGAAGAAGTTGTTTTAGAATCATAAGTATTACTATTACTCATATAGAAGGTTCAGTGCGAAATTCACATGATAGAAATACCCATTTTTACTATCGTAAAACCATAACATATCATCTTCAAAAAACAATCGCTTTTTGAAATGATCAGAATACAATCGTTATGCGTCAAATAAAAGGTATTCTGTTGTATTGTCGCACACCGAGAATAGTTTGATCGGAAACAGATACGAAAAGAACATCTAAAATTTGGTTGTTTTTTACAGTTTTTAAGACAGTTGTTATGGAACTATTGTGTTCGTCAATANATAGTATATGAAAGGCTTCTCTTAGATCTATCAAGGTACACCACCATTGGCTCATGATAGATTCCTAACCGAAAGTTATAAAAGAGAAAAGTTTGTCCCAGAACTTTTGTCCAGCACTGTATTATCTCGTGAAAAAGGGAAGACCATGCTTCGTAAGAAGTATTCTTAGGAGATATAGTCATTGTATCCCAACATTTTGGTACGATATCTGTTAGCTTTCTTTTTTTAAGGCTACGACCTATCACTGCAATATTTTATCTTCCCGATAACTAAATAAGTGCAAAAAAGAAAATTATTTTTTTTATCAAAATCATTTAATTCAGTTACTTATGCGAAAGTTTGATTAATCCCTTCCCCTCCCTCTTTCCACAGAATGGAAGTCCAGGGTGTGCTCCTGTTCCGCAAGCTATAACTTTGCAATGATGCATGTTCCGATAAGAGTTTTTGTGTTATTTGATAGAAAAATGTTGATTCTTTCATTGTTCATCGGCTTTAGTTCATTTTTCATAACGGGAACCTCGATTGTCAACGAAGAATTCTAACCCACCGGATGGGGTTCTATTCTATGAGGGAAGAAGTTTAGTATAGATGGAAATCGTTTACGATGAATTCTCCTACCAGCATACTTATAAATCTCAAGCTAACTTCGATAAGTATGACTGTCTTATTAGAAACTATTTATAGAAAATCTGTGGTTGAATATACAATCCGTGGTTTTTTTGCATCTGTCTTGAAGATGCCTTTAGGTCTTATGGAGAAAAGAAATAGGTTCGCAAACTCTACGGAAGTATTCATATATAAAATCATGACGTACCTACATGAAGTTATATTTTCTTTTGTTATGGAACACTGTTTTGTGATTCAAATGCTTCTGATTCTCTAGAAGAAAGTCGAAGATAGAGAGGTCTTTGTATTAATACACATCAACATTTTACCTAGTCTTTTACTAATGTGTAAAGATCTCTTCATGCGTTATACGTGCGAAAATGTACCCTACTCATTAGATCCTGTTTCCGCGAAAGCGTATTTTTCGTGCATAGAAACTGAAGAATATTTGTAAATTAAGCTGCAAAAGAGTACTGAAATGACTCCACAAGATGTTGTTAACAAAGAAACACAATCTTTAATAGATAGATCTTTCCTGTAAACTACTTCGCAAGATTTCAGTCGCTCGGATTTGGCACTTTGTCATAAGAATAAAAGGAAAATATTTTTCGTATTGAATTTAGACATAATTATGAACTTAAATACTAAAAAGGTGAATAAAATCCAGGAACTATTTTAAAATATCGGTTTTTTAAGGGGGTCTTCTAATATGTCTGTTGCGTCATTGATTTAAGGGGGGTCTTCTATTATGGAGGGGTCTTCTAATATAGGGGGGTCTTCTAATGTGTCAGGAGCTTTATAATGTCGATTGACTTAAGTTTCATAAGTTCAACATAAATAACAAATGAATCTTTCGATCAGTCTAAAATGTCCACTTGATAACAATGTATTCCTTGTTAGAGTTCAGAATTAGAGAATGCCAAAGTAAATTCTATATATGTTATGCAACTTTTTATGTTCTACAAAATGTTTGAAAAATACTGAAGAATAAATGAACAAATGGTATCTTCTGAGCGAGACGGAGTTTACATCTCTCTCCTATATAATGGTTTCTCAATTGAAAAAAACAACAGATTTTTCGATTCCCATGAAACAATTGTAAAGGAAAATAAATGCGACATTCAGAATCAACATCAACAACTGCATGTAATCGAAAACATTTTATAGAAAGTTCTTTTGTGAATAGTTCATTCATGGTTCTCTTTAGCTGTTTTTGCTTTAAAGTTTTCTCGTGGTATCTCAGGAGCAGGATTTCATGGAAAAAACAATTTCTATCAAATGTTTTCGATTCAAAGCAGCTGTTGGTGCTAATTTCGAGTATCGTGCCTATTCTGCAATGCAATTATTTCATGACCGTTGAAACCGTAAAAAATGTTCTTTTATCTATTGGCTTTTTTATGCAGTGTAGCAGCTCTAATCAATAACAATGTACTTATTATGCATGCATCAAATTTGACTTTTCTCTCAGGAATATACTTACTATGAGTTACTTTTTCCTTGAAACTATGAAACAAAGTTATTTGCTTGTATGACAGCTTGCAAAGAAACAATCAGTCAAATTGACCATTCTGTTGTCGGATTTGCTCAGTTGAAAAGTTTCAGAACATTTATTTAAGTCTTTTCTGGGATTTTCGCAAGAGATCTATCAAATTCAATACTTATACTGTACTTCTTTTTTTCAGCAGCATCGCCAAGCTCGTGATGCTTCCGGTCGTCTTCAACCGCCGCCTCCCTTCAACAAATCCTATCAAATTATTGTTTTAACCGGCGGAAAAGTTTACGGGGTTCCGATTGAGACCAATACAGCAACAGAAGATCTATGCATGCCTCAACGAAAAGACGTCGTCATTGTGGGTGGCAGAATACTGAGCATGATGGAACCATCGAAAACGGCTGCATTCATTGATTCTATCCAAAAAAGCCAGTTGACCATTCTACCCATTTCTGTTCAAGATCAAATTATCATGCCAGGACTCATCGATGTACACGTTCATGCCATCGGAGGTGGTGGAGAACAAGGTTTGTTGATGGGGTTGACCTTGTCATATTTTTCAAAAAGGATTTCCAGAAAATTTACATCGATCTGACTCACTTTTGCACTAGAAGTCTGTGATCTATAACAACATGCTTTGTTTAGATAAACAAACACTACCGTATGATCAATCTACGCTTATTGCATAATTTGTTCTCGTCAGTAGATAGGGATAATTCTTTCGAAATGACACGGATTCTGAGCTAAAAAAATCTCGAAATCGTAATACTATCGTAGGAATAGATAAGGCTTATTATTATTGTCAATGAATACGTACTACAGTCCGAGTCAAGTTCGACTTTGGCCTTGTCAAAGGTGCCAAAAATTTCTTGTGTTTATTTTCTTTTCAGGTCCGTATTCTCGAACTGCTGAAAGCCGTTTATCTCAATTGATAAGAGGTGGATTAACGACGATTGTTGGAATACTAGGAACCGATGGTGTTACGCGAAGGTTAGTCAAGTTAAGGCATTGTTTTTAATCGCTTCGTTTGTCGTGATTCGATTCGCAATATTTTTCAGCTCCTCACGATGCTCAATGCATTAATGACAATCAGTCAACAAAATCAGAATTCATTGCCATACACAATTCCAGAAATTGTAAAAGTATTCGATTTAATCGATTGCATGTTTCAAATTTCAGAAGAGATCAGCAGCGTTTTTTCTAAACTAGTACTAGAGTGGGATTTGTTTTGTCTAAGTCATCATACAAAAACTTTTCTTTCGTGAGCCGTTTTGTTAGATTTCATGAGACACATTCTTCGATATGCTTCACTGCCTATTGAATGTTCAAAAATGTAATCATTCACTTAAAAAATACTTTGGATGCAATGATAACGTCGTGCCTTATTATCTAATCACTTCTGTATAGAGGCAGATAACGAGATGTGGCATATCCAGATGTTACGCTCATTCACTTGGAGCTTTTGTTTTCAGCATAGCTTTCCAAAACAGTCTTCAAGTTTTGAAAGATTCAGAAAAGAATTCAAGACTATACAGTATTATATTATTGTCTTTTGTTTCAGTCTGTCATCGTTGCTACAAAAAATGAAAGTAAGTTTTTTATATCAACCACTCTCAGTATCAGAAAGAATTAAAATCGTCTAAAGGAATTTCTTTAAATACAATCTTATTGAGTAAAAATATGAATGTTCAAACCGATAACATTAGCTCACTTCTGTTTCGTATGGTAAATATTGTGAGCAATACGGCTTTGATACCGAAAATCGAGCATTTCCTTTTTTTTCTTTATTTTTGGATCATCTTTCTATTGCAGAGTCTGGAACATAATGGTCTTTCAACATGGATGTGGACTGGCAGTTATCGTATTCCAATCGTTACACTCACTGGATCTCTTCAACAAGATTTACTCTTGATTGATAAAGTCATCGGAGCTGGTGAGCTAGCGCTTAGTGATCATCGATCGAGTTGGCCATCGAAATCTGAACTTACACAGCTGCTTAGTGATGTTCGAGTCGCTGGAATGCTCAGTGGAAAACCAGGTGTAATTCACTTTCATATGGGTTCAGCTTCGACAAAAATTGATTTGCTTTGGCAAATTTTAAACGAAACAGCGATTCCAATTCGGCACATGTATTTGACTCATATGTCATCACGAGGAGATGATCTCATTGAGGAAGCCAGAAAATGGATCAGAGCTGGTGGTATGTGTGATTTTACCGCTGATGCAGAAACCCTCAATGAAACTGAAACAATCGATACACTGAATAAGTTTCGAGCAGAGAAATTACCATTGAAACAAATTACAGTATCCAGTGATGCTTACGGGTATGAATATTAATTCACGCTCTAGAACATTTTACTACTACGGAGAATGCAAATTTACTTGCATTCATCTGAAGAATGTGATCTTAACTGTTTTCTTGTTTTCGATATGATTTGAATCGACCGTAAAGACATAAAAAGTGAGCTGTTTTCAAAGTCTGTTGCACATGCGTTTGAGTCTCTGGTAGATGTCGAAGTTTTCTTCCAAACATTTCGTAAGTGTACTTCAGACTGATTAACAATTTAATGGTAGGTTCTAAACAGTATGAATTGGTTCAAATCGAAGTCAGATGAAGTTCTTTGTAAAGGCAACCTTTCGTTTTTACTTGCTTCTACAAAATAATTCAATGAAAGGGAAAAAGTAATCGAAGAAATTGGATTTGACGCCTACTCTGTGTTAAGACTTCAACGTTCAATATCGCATAAGAAACCTTGCCTTGGTTTTTTTCTGAAGAACATTTTTGAAGTAATAATCACTGTTTTATGGTAGAATATTACTGTTAAGAGAATTGACACGATTTAGTTGCCAGTCGAAATTGAACTTGATCTTGAAAACAGAATTTGCTTTCTTATTTAGATCACTTCCTGTATACGATTCTTCGGGTCACTTAGTTTCCTATAGCATGGGTCTTCCAGATTCAACTTTAAAAACAATACAAAATTTAGTATTGAAGCACTCATGGCCTATCGAAGAAGCAATTCAATTCTCAACATCAAATGCAGCAACATATCTCAATTTGAAAGGCAAAGGCTTTTTGGCCGAAGGTTATGATGCTGATGTCCTTGTTCTGAATCAAACGGACTTAACTCCGTTGTATGTCATCGGAAGGGGACAAATATTGAAAACACCAACATGGACCAAACATGACATGTTCGAAGATATTAGTGAATAACCCTGAACTCTCCATAATTCATATGAACAATAACCTAAATATCACCAAAGCTGATAAACTTGACATTGAAATTCTTTTTTAACTATTGGATAAATATAACAGAATCCAATGTGATATCTTTCACGAGTTATCTGATTCGCTTCTCTATATAATAGTTTCCTCTACTTTCTTGTCGATCTCACTTCATTTTTCTTGTGTCGATGCTATCCGTTGATAATATTATTCATCTCTCTTTTCTTCTCTGGAACTCACATATATTTTCGAAGAAAATAGCGAGTGTAAGTTTTAAGTTCAAGGTTTCGCGGCTCCCCCTACCTCCACCCCTTACAGACAGGCTCCCATTACAGACCATAGCAATCAATAATCAAAGATGTTAGATTTTCTAGAGTTTTCTTTTTGAAAATTGATCAAGTTATAATTTTGAAAAGTAATGAATATCATTATTTGTGACTTGATTAATATATTTGATAGTATGTAAGATCTGCTGTAGACATCATAGATATGTAAAATACACTTATTTGTCAATCAATTCAATGATGATAATAATAAGAATGATAAATTAAGAAAAAAGAATTAAAAAAAATAAAAAAATAATGCACGAATAGCAACAATGGAAACAAAAAATAGAGCGCCCATAGAAAAAAAGTTAAAGAAAAATCTGTTCGAAATGCAGAAACTAGAGAGGTTCTCACTCTTGTGATTGATTATCCTGCAAAACAACTATAGTCTAAGCGAAATTTTTCAGTTTACGTATTTTGTATTAGTTGAATGAGGTTAGAGAGCATATGTGAGGTCCACATTTCAGCCACAATGGGGCTGCGCTAACGAGCTTTTTATTCTCTATTAGTCATTGATTTCCTTCATACACCATAAGGAAGTTGATGAGGATTATCTAGAAGTGTCAAAGACTGGGTGAGTATGAATTGTGGATATATGCTTGGGTATTGGTGTGAGTATCAATGTATTTGATAGTTTGAACCGAACCGACACACCCATACCCTCACCCATATTTTGATTCTATGAAAAGTAGAGTCAGCTACTAGTAGCCCGAGTGCTATCGAAGACCAATCCAACATCGATGTTTATCAACTGTGGTTTGCATAAGATCTATTGAAGGTCAACTTCGTCAATGAAAGCGATGAAAGGCAGTAGCGTATTGTTATTGAAAGTTAGAATGTAAGAGAAAAGCACCTATCTTACTTATTATTTGGAGCAGTTCACTGTTCCAATGTGCAACTGTATTCAAACTGTCATGTAGCCATTATCGATCGGAGAAGGATAGGATATATTTTATCATTCTGATATCATTCGTTCTCTAGTTGCATTACGAAGCAATATTAAGTCTGAAATCAAAATAGCCAATAGATTGTGCATGATTTGCGGCACCATCAAAATATTTATTATACTGCCGGTCTTCTTGGATATGGATATGAGTGATTGATTGTGATATGTCAGTGTCAGTGTGGGTATTCATGTGAGGTGTGAGTACGGTGTGTTAGTACATTTGCTGGAGTGGGTGTTCATGTAGCGTGACTGCTGCTGGGAGGATGTGAGTGGGCCAGTGTATTCTTCTCTTGCGTAGTAATATGCATACACGCAGTCATAGTCTGCACCACCCTCTACCATACTTCTAGATTCTCATATCTAAGCCCTTGTTCACACAAAGACTCTCACCCACCAGAGTCATCCAGAGCCACTCACATCCATATCCTAGCTGATACAGTTCAATCAATAGTGGGGTTGTATTAAATACTTAATTATTAAATACTTAAATGTTTTGATCGTATCTACTCAAATATATAATGAAGGCAGGTAACATGAAGAACCGAAGTGAGTACATGAAAACTATTGTTGTTCTGCTGTGCTCTATTCAATGAAAAGTCAGAATGAGAGTAATTACTGCGCCATCAAGCTTGTCTGATTTGTGCTCAGCAAGAACAATGTCAATGATGTATTAAAACTCAAATCGAAGATATGAAACGAATCATATTGTATGAGAACTCAACAATATCTGATAATTTCATTAATATTAATCAATAAAAGATCTAAGAATATCGTGCAATGCAACATCAAAACAAAAGATTCCCGATACCTTGATTTCTTATCGAGTTTCCCACACATTTATCTTATTGAAATTCTAGGGCAAAGAGGATTGAACCTGATGCTCGATTTGTATGAGAACGGCATCTAAGCAATTGCAAACGAACATATAGAACATATAGAAACACATTTTTGTAATAATTTGAGCATTGTCTCATACTCTGAACATTTTTGAGAATTCGGTCTCATGTTGAACTTGGAATAGCATCGATATAGATATAAATTCAAAATTTATTCGAATAGAGACACAGGACAACAAAGAATGTCTACAGGAACATTAATAGATTTTATTAATATGCAATGGTTGTGCGCGGCCGAATTGTCATAGCCGTAGCAGTCATATTGAAATTATTTGATGGTATATTTGGCCAGTGATTCATCAACTTTTGACGACAAATACGAGGTATTATTTTCCAAACAAATTTTTGAATAGTTTTGCGAAATCTTTTCGAAACGATGAAATTTGAATAACAACTTAAAGAAGCTTGTACAAATACGAGATTTAAACCAAAATCTAGAAGAAAATAATCCAAAGCCTGTTGTTCCATAGTTTTTCTTTCATTTGGAATTCTTTGTGTATAAACATAAAGGATTGATCCTACGGATGACAAAAGCACAGAGATAAGAATTTCAAATAATAACATAATGGCTAATTGACGATCTTTTGATGATAATGGAGTAATGTTATTTTCAGTTGGGGTAGGTTGAACTCGGGATTGTCGAAAATTTCTCATTGTCATCATGCCAAAGATTGACATTAACAAAGGGGATAAAAAGCCGGTTACTGTCATTGTAGAATAGCTCATAAATACAGAATAGGTACCAGATTCGAAGAAACAAATGTAAAAGCCAGGAGCAGGCGATTGAATTTTGGCAAAAAACCAAATAGGGAAATAGTAAAGAAACCACAGAAGAGTTACACCACTAATTGACCAGAAAGCCAAACGACGTGTGCTTCGTTGTCGTACCAGTGCATTACGAGAAGTGACTAATGTTCGATCAATTGAAGACAAAATTAGATAGTATGGTGGTAAAATGATGAGCACATTCAATAGATATATTCGCAATCGACAATAGATTAAATTATATATAGTCAGATCGATGCCAGTCATGTAACGGTAAACAAATGGGACTAGGCAAATCCATATTACAAGAATATTACTAATGTTGAATGCAATAAAATATATAGAGCCTGGATTCTTACGCATTGATTTCTGTCCAAACAGACACAGACAAAGCAATCCGCCTATACTTCCCAGAATGATCAGTATTGGTCCACAGATTCTGTAGAGATTCATCGTGGCCATTTGATACATTATAACAGTATCGAAAGGTGACATTTTGTATTTGATTCGTCGAGTGAAAAATTGTTTCTTATGCACTTCCTGAATGAGAAAAGTAAATTTCAATCATGAAGAATAGATTCTCTTTTCTTCAACTGTTACCTATATTACTCAATTATCAATTAAGGATCTTTTGGGTCGATGCACTTGGACTATCTAATGACTTTCAAAGTCAATTGGCACAGATAATAAAACGTGTGAAATGTACGCTGTCTAAGCAAAGTGTAATGATCATTCAGACACAAGTCATCTTTTTATATAAACCTTCAGAGCAGACACTCCCGGATAGACCATATATGCTTGAGATTTACGTCATACAAATAATTTTTTTTCTAATATCAAATGAAATTTTTACGATATTAGAAAGACGCCGGAGTCAGAACTGCCGAGTCTGGCAGTAATCTCGCCCCATTTCATTTCCATTATGAGATGAGAAAAAGTAGATAGGGAGGAACATAAGAAGAAATGAGAAAATGATTGACACTAGCTGGAACAGCTGACGTTGGAGATTGATTTCATTCCCTCTTGCTTATCGATGAAAAATATCAACTAGATGTTGGCCTAGTGCATGATGATTCACGCTAAAAGAATGTCATTATTTTTATGAATATAATGAACTCCTTAAAATTCTGTCTTTGTTTTATAACTGTAACTCTATTCGTCGTCACTTTCTAAGAATCTTCATCATTGCACTGATTCACTTTCAGAATTATATCAATCACTTTTAGTTGATCCTTTTTTTCTTTGAGTGTCATCAAATAAAATGTTTCCTACCTTTTGAAAGTTCTTCTTTTTTGAAGGGAAAGCTCAAGTAGATTATTTCTTTTAGCATTTCTAGCGCAATATTCTTATTGGAAGAGATGAAGCCATAACATCGCTGCTCTAGTGTTCTATATAAGAAGTTCTGTACTTTCTAATTGAAAAGAAAATTGTCAACATTGACAAGATCTGTCGAAACTAAATGAACAACTATGTTGAAAGTGACATGACACGAATTAATTTATCTTTTTTTCGCGGAGCACTGTTTTTGACATTGCTATCAGCTGTATTTTTTTTTAATAATAATACTAATATAACTAATGGAAGAAGAAAAATGTGTCGTTTCTCCTTTTCTTGTCGACTTGTAACATTATGTTGGGCGAGATATTCTGAAACATGAAAGCAGATGTGACTGTAATTTTTTTCTATTCAATTAACAAAATCGTAGTTTTAACTTAATCGTGCTAAAAAATGACTGGTTTTTATTAGAAAATTCGAGAAGAATGTGGGCTTTCGATGATTCTTCCAAGTGTTACGAACGGTTTGCTTATGTTACAATATCATACCGTTCATTCTTGTTCTGTGATTCACTTGTGAATTTAATGGAGAACTAAAGATATACCATATATCGCAAATCTATGTGATAGTCAGTGTTAACTTTTCGAAGAAACTTAAGTATCTTTCTTTTATATTGATAGAGACGGATGAAAATTTTGATTACTCTATCTGTCTCCCTCTAAACTCGTGTCCGTTTTTTCTTCTCCTTCTACTAAAACACTTCTGTCTAGTTTATGTTCTGCAAACAACAAGCTCCTGAGATAAGGTTGCATGTGTATATCTTTCTCTCACATAGTTGTTATGATTCGCATCACAAACACGGACAATATGTATTTACCTCTGTTATTCTGATTTGAACGACTGTACTACTATTTTCATCGTACTCGATCGTTTCAGAGACATTGTGCTAGAATAAACGGGAGCTTCGCTTACACTAGACTTTTTCAACATTGCATATGCTATGCAACCGGATCCTTTGACTAAGAGTCTGCTCTTAATAAAAACCGATGCAAAAATGAGAGAGAACAAAGTTTTTTTTAATCATATCATGAATAACACAAATGTTTGTCGTATTTTATTGGGTATTACTGTAGACCATGACATATGAATGACAACAATGACCAGCACTGGGCAAGTACGTGTATATACTCGTACTCGAGATTTTAGACAGAAAAAGATTGATTTCATTGGTACCATTAGGTCAGTCACGACTTCGTCTTTATCATAAATCCATAAGCATATTTTTTTTTCTTCGTGTGACAGCGTCTGTTTAGCGGAAATATATTTTTGCTCTTGCCCATACATGACGCTCGCAGCTTTCTATTACTCTTTATTTTCTGTGTTTCAAATACAATTGACATACTTCTTCAATGATTCACGATCTTGACATTTGTCAGCTCCTTATTCTGTCAAAAGACATTTCAGAAAGATTGGTTCAGATCCATTTGAAGTTTTATTTTTCAACTAGAATGCTTTGTAACCCCTGGATTTCCTATAGCAAGGTGTAGGTGTTCAAGACTCATCAATATATCTGTTTGTCTTGAAATTGAAAATTTCGAACAATTATTAGCATTCCAAGCGGAGTATCCTCATACCATTATTATTAAAGTTACAATTTTAGCAGTTAGAGGAGAACGAAATGATCAATCTTAAACAGTGATTCTCTTTGTAATTTATGAGACTGAATTAATCCTACTTTTAGCCAGTGAGAAAAAAATGAGTAATTAGGTGATGACAACTGAAATCTACCTTGGGAAACGTCAGCGGGACGCTATCTTTCGAAGATTATTTGATATGCTCTTAGGGAAAATTTTTCGGAAAATTATTTTATCAAGCCTAATTAGGTTTCTATTGTTGAAAAATCGTCATTTCTCGAAAAAACGTTTTTCTCAATATTTTTTCTATTGAGTAATTTCTTCATTCTGTTTTCGATACCAATATGAAATATGTCGCCATTTGTTCCATACCGCTAGAAAAAAAAGTTGTCATCAGTATTTTTACATATATTGTCACGATAAAAATGTATTTCCAAGAAAAGAATAATATGTTTTGAAAGCGTTCGGCGTTTTGTATCACTCTGTAAATTTATGTTTTAATTTTTACCTATTTGCGGAAAAATAAATCAAGTGCAATAAAAGCACCCTCAATAATTAGATTCTGACGAATTGACTTTTGTTTCTGTCTCCTCAACTATTTTTTAAATTTATCATCACTATAGGAATAACTTTAAAAGTAAAAGTAATTATGTATTCTGTCAGAGCTTGAAATTTTCTTTCACAATACTTATTTATCTGTTTTCTTGTCTTTATTTGTTGATAAAAAAATTGAGTAAATTGAATGTACGAGCAATATTCAAGCATCGAAAACCTCCATCTTTCACTGCTTTTTTAATTATTTTGAAAATTATTATTTTGCTAGGAATAAATTTTCACATAAAAATTATACGTTCTGACAATGTTTGAAACTCTCTGTCATTATATATATTTGCCTCCTGCCTGATTTTATTTGCTATTTATCATAGGTTGAGTTCTCGCACGAATTAGACGAAATCCTAAGCATAGTCGGCAATTTCCAATAGTTCGATAAGTGACATAACAGACAGTTCGCTGAAAAAGACAATTATTAATATTGCTAGAGATCATATTTGGATATTTTTATAATAATTGCCTTAGCGCATATATCTGGCTATTATTTAATGCATTACAATGATCACGTCTTTTTCGTTCAAAAATATCATTAGTTTCAGGATATAATCGGAATCGCACACCTACTAACACGAGCTATTCTTTTTAAACTCATATTGTTCTCTAAGCAATTAAATAATTCGTTATCGACCATCGACAGTTAAATAACTACTCATTGTGGATGTTTAAATTGTATTGAATTCAAGAAAAGCAATGATCATATGATTCACATACGCGCTAATAACATTATTTGTAAAAGTGGACGTAGTCGAGTAAAATGTGTTCTCGACAGAACAAGAATAAAGTAGAAAAGACTAGAATGTTCAGCAGACACACAATTTAAAAAGAAAGCGAATAGACAAGCTAGAAAAAAAAAATATTTTTGGGAATCTATCAAGAAGTATTCATATAATATTAGAATTACTCTTTAGGACATGAAATCAAGACAGAGCAGAAGCATACAGAATGATCGAGAATTTCAAATGTTGTCAGAACGTATAGTTTTGTGTAAAAATTTATTTTTGTAAGAATAATAACCTTTAAAAAAACTAAAAAAAGGTAGTGAAAAAAGCTTGTTAGTGCAACTCGTTTGGGGCTGAAATGTGAAACTCGCATATTTTTCAATAAGCTAGAACAGTGGATGAAATTTAAAACCAGCTGCTAAAGTCTCTAATAGGAAGTTGTCTGTAATGGGGAGGGGTCGAGAGCCGGAAAACTTGAACTTAAAACTTACACTCATTATTTTTCTCGAAAATATATGTGAGTTCCACAAAACGGAGATTTTTGATGCTTGTTTATTGAGAATACATTCTATGTACTCAATTTTTTTGTCAACAAATAAAGGTATGACAACAGATAAACTACAAAGGATGATAGAAAATTCCGAGTGCTTTCCCAATATAACGGGTGTCCCATAATGAATGACCACGTTTTGTATCTTGTTTTTAAATCATCTAATACGTTTTATTAAAAAAACGAAATAGACCACAAGATGCAGCGTGAGAAAATTGGTCGCACAGAATTGCGCTTATTTTGGAAAAAAGATGCACAAATAAGATAAGCTGTTCTTTGTGGATTGTAGAGTTTTTCACACTGCATCTTGTAGTATTTTTTTTATGCAAGCATATTAGGCGATAAAACGATGAAAGAAGAGAAAAACAACTCTCGTTCGTTCGTGTAAAAAAAATGATTTTTCGCAATAATGAAAATTGGTCGCACAGAATTTTGCGTCTTTTGAAAAGAAAAAGTATACAATCAAAATACGTTTTACTTTGTATATTATAGAGTTTTTCAAGCTGAATCTTCTGCTATATGTTATTTTCATTTTCAGAAAACCATATCAGGGAATGAAAACATGAAAAACAAAATGAATTCGTTCAGTATCAAAAATAATTAACTTTTTCGCACTGTCGAAATTTGGTCGCTCAAAATTTTGCCCATTTTGTAAACAAAAAGTGCAACTCTAAAATAATCGATCTTATGTGAACTACAAAGCTTTTCACGCTGCATCTTGTGGTTTATTTCGTTTTTTAATAAAACGTATCAGGTGATGAAAAAATAAGATATAAAATGCCGCCATTCATTATGGGTCACCCATTATTATTATTTTCTTAAAAATAGATTTTAATGGTAACAATATATTTAACAAACTGACTATAACTATTTTTTCCCTAGGGTATATATGCCATTTTGTTAAAGGCAGTTTCTTCAACTTCATATTAATATTTCGAAATAATAGACAAAAACATAGCCCCTTTCACGAGTTAGCATAACTAGTGTGTAATTATACTTTTGTCATCCTGAAAAGTGTGCTTCCATTTTTTTTTCATCTGTATAGTGTTGACATTCTCTTGCACTAGATGTGAAAAGTGTTGCCCCTTGCTAGGACATCATGTGCAATAAATACCAAATTGATGATTGTAACATGGTTATTTCTCTGTCAAAGTAAGAGTTTAGCGAATTATGGAGATTCTTGACGTAGGAACATGGTCGAAAACAATATATGTAGAAAGAGCGAAGGCATTATATTTTATTATTGGACATGAATACTTGAGCCTCTTCTATGATTGTAAAGCAGATGCTCCAGTGTTTTCCATTGGTTTATCCTTCAAGTACTCCAGTGGTACTCAAGTATTTGATTTCCATGGCCCAGCTATCGTAGCGGGTGGGTGTGGATGTGGGCGTACATACGGTACAGGTGTGGGCGTGGATATGAAGTGTGACTGTAGACGTAGGTGTAAGTACATTATGGTTCTGGGTTTAGATCTGGGTGTTATTGTGAGTGTGAAGTTTTGGTGGTAGTGTGTTTGTTCCACTATAAATGAAAATAAACGATTCTCACAAAGTATTCACTTTTTGAGGAAAGAAAAACAATCCATTTGCCATAAGAGGCAATGAATTTTAATGACTACCTGTACAGCAGACTACAATAAAAATAAAGCTAGAACTCCCCTCGAAAACTCCGAGAAAAATGAAGAACAACTTTCGAGAGCGTGGCAAGTGAAGAAAAACATGTCCGAAAGTTATTTTTACTCAAGTGAAATGTACAAGTCATGAAAGAGCTTCAAATTTAAAATGAGCACGTTACTCTGTAGTGGAGAAGAGTCTGATTCCTTGTCAATGCAGTATAGAATAAATTTTCGATAGAAAGAAAAATACTTCTATAAGTATTGTTAAATTTTGCTTACTCATTTCTTGTTTTTGCTTTCATAAGCTTACTTGTATTAGTTACGGCGATTTGTTGTCGATACCAAACAAACGCGATGAAAGTATAAAACTGATGCATTTTCACGTTCTAAATCATTCGATTGAAGAAATAGATTCAGTCACACAGTTATGCTCCATTCGATTCTTGTGATAATCAGTGCTCTTTGCGTCCCCCATATTATAGGTTGGTGAGAAAAGGTTATGCTTCCATACATGCATATATTTTGAATTATTAGGTCAATCATCAGTCAAATTCTCGTCCACTTGTTCAGTTCCTGTCTGCGGAACGTCCAATAATGGAGGTGGCGGTAGCTGTACAGGCTTGACACCTTGCTTCAGTTTTCAGAGTGCAAACGAAACACTTTGTGCCCCACAAGTCCCATGCTCTCTGTTTGATCTATGTATTAGTGGAGTTCGATGTACAACCAACGCATCCATTTGCATCCTCAATAGCTGCTGTTCTCAACCTATTTGCATGCCCAGAGCTTTGGCAAGCGCTTGTGTCGCGTCCAATTCAAGTGGTTCAATCAACCCACGTGAGTAACACTCTAACTGGTTCTAGAGGAATCCATGTAAGATTCGTACATCAATTATTTAGCCAGTACTGAAATGTGCCACGCATCTGAGTGTCAGTATAATCGAAGTAATGAGGCAAAACTGTCGAAAATCTCTATAGTACTTTATTTCCATTGCCAAATGTACTTGATCATAAAGTGGGCTTTCGTATTTGAATAAATTATAGAAATAATCTCAGATGCTTTCTTATACTCTCATGGAGTAATTAGACAAAAAGTATTGAGAACAGGATCCAGGTAAAAGAAAAACGTAGCTCTATCGATTATGTCAGTTGTGATATTCGTTGTACAACTAGGCAACCTTACAGTTTGAAGCTAACTAAAAATTATATCTAGGTGAGCACATCATTTCTCAATACGCTTCTCATGCGAATCAGAACGGACAAAATCCGTCGGCAAATCGTTCGGTATAATGTACGCTATAGCAGCAGTTAACCAGCAATCGTTTGATACTTAAAATGCTAGTTATCCTCTAGCCGTCATTGTATCTTCTTATACTGAAAGTTGTTCTCTGAACGATAATCTACTGCCGGTATATTGACTCTAGTGGGAATAGACGTACGACATGAATTATGAAAGTCAAACGTTGCTATTATAGACAATAAGGAACACTATTCAACATGCCTAGTGTACTGCGTGATCACTTTTTTCACGATCACGATCACGATCACGCGTGATCGTGACCGTGATCGTGATCGAAACTAAAATTCGTGAATCACGACTGTAATATATAGGCTCAAAATTTCAACTATTTCTTCATAAATTTAATGTACATAAGGCACTCGTAACAACAAAAAGCAAGTTAAAAGACATGAACCGATTAAATACTATTATATTAGAAACTAAACTGAGAAAAAAGTGTGAAAATTGCATAATCAAATAATTTATTCATCGTCTCCATTGTCAATATTAACTACACTAAATTCACGATCACGATCACGGTCACGGTTACGATCACGCGTGATCGTGATCGTGCGTGATTAGAATTTTTTTTCGTGATCGTGATCAAAAATATCAATCACGCAGTACACTAATTGAAGCCGGGTTGCAGCATATTCTAAAGTTTATCTGATTTTTTTTACATCATTTTATGGTGTATAGTAGTCTTTAAAGAAAAGAAAATGTGTTTTTAGCAACCTATGTCACACCAGCACCACCGACCACTGGTGTAGCAACAGATAGTGCACCTGTACCTATTTCTCCACTTAGTGCATCAATTCAGCTTTGCAACAATGCGGTGTGGAATTCGACCTACTCTGTTATCGGTGGAATCAACGGCAGCTCCGGAAGCAATGAGAGCACCTTTTTAAATCCCATGGATCTTTTTATAGATAATAACAATGCGATTTATGTGTCTGATAACGGAAATTATCGAATTCAAAAATTCAACGGAAGTAGCCCGATTGCAACAACAGTAGCTAAGACATCACCGTTTCGACCAACTGCTATCTACGTCGATAGTGTTGGAACAATCTATTCTTGTGAAGAAGCGGTATGTTTATTTTTCTACCGAAGATATAGAATCGGATATAACTACTGTTTTTTGTTTTAGTATGGTGCCATGAGTTATGGACGTTTTCAGAAGTATACACAAGGAAATCTATATGGTACAACACTTTTGGGAGGAGCAGGGAAGTGTGGAACAGCATTAAACCAACTTTGTGGATGCGGTGGGATATATGTTGACCGACAGGGTTTACTTTATATTTCGGATTCCCAGAACCATCGAGTTTTGCTCTACAATATCACAGCAGGTTCAATTACATTGCTCGCGGGAACAAACGGTATCTCCGGGAATCAAGCAGATCAGCTATCTTATCCTCGATCAGTTTATGTCGATGAAAACCAAACTCTTTTCGTCGTAGATGCGTCAAACCGGTAAGTTTGTCGAACTGTTTGAAAAAAAAGAAATCTTATATGCCTGAAATTTTCCCTTTTCATGTATCTCTGAACGATCATCTGAATTTTTAGCCGAATACAAAAGTTTCTGCCAGGCAATGCGGTTGGTAGTACAGTAGTTTCTGACAGTTACTACTATTATTCGTATTATTCAATTGGTATAGCAAGTGATTCTCTTGGCTCACTATACTTTAGTGGATCATCTATCACAAGATTGACACCGGGTGCTATGAACGTGTCAACTATCATTGACGCATCAATAATAAATCCTTATAATTATTATTATTACTATGGAAATTTCGCCGGGTTGCGCTTTGATACTAGTGGGTCCTTATACACCATTGCAAACAATATGCTAATCAAATTCAACCTCCTTTCCAACACATGCTAAAAGAAAAAAATGCCGATAAAATTGAAATGCCTTTTTTTTTCCTACTTTGCGTGTCTATACTTCTTTCTATTTTCTTATAATTAAGAATGAAGTTTTCTTTTAAATAAATAAATCAATGTGGCTTATTTTATTTAAATATATAAATGAAATAAATACAAATTGAGAGTTTGGGTGTTATTTTAGTTCTACGTTACAAATGTTCGTGCTCTAATGATTAACATCCATCTTAGGTTTATGATAAAGTTTATTTTGATGTTTATATTAAATTTATATATCTATTGTGAATAATGATCCAAAAAGATCGAAAATTAAATAAATAGAAGAAATTACTTGAAAAAAGAACTCGTTTAAGCTGCATTTATTTCATTTATATATTAAAATAAAGTGTGCTTTACGTTTACCACTGGCTATTCTAACAATGATATTGGCAAGAGGCTACACCAAGCGATGTCCTGTTGTGACACCATATATGATCAGATGAATCAATACTGTTTATCTTGGATGGTAGAGTTAGTAATGTTCTGTTATAACCCATAGAACATTTTGATTTCGATTCGAATGACTCAGGTTCAATGATAAGATCCGTATACGGTCGCTTAGCGTGCCATATTCCTGTTCTCAGAATTAAAAGAAAATAAGGTCCATTTGCATGTCGTGTTGAGCTATAAATGGTCGTAGAGGGGAAAGCTACGATGAAAATAACGAAAATACAGAAAAATGTGTCAATCGACATGGGGACACAATCAATAGAAACAGAGGCGAACGAGCATGTGTAAGATGATACTAATGAGACCACCTATGAACTCACTGAAACCACTATACTTCTTTGAGTCCATTGTCGGTAAGATCTTCTTTGATGAAGTACAGTGCATGTAAAAATTATAATATTAAAAAGCAAAACCGCATAGAATTCCTTTACTCTTTTGTCTACTCACTAATCATAACAATCTGACCGATTCGAAAGGCACGTAGCACTGAATTTTAGCTATTTTTTTCCATGAAAGTCTACATTTTTGACTAGATGCTTCAAACAGGCCGACTACCTCTGTTTATATTCAAGGATACGATTGCAGGTCTGGATGTAAACGTGTTCTGTGGTATGTTGGCGGGTGTGGGTATGACTATTCCAGACTACAAACTTTTTTTTTAGATTTTGACTAGGGACGCTGCATCGAGAGTCGATAACTAACAGAGGGTGATTGTGCAACTCGTTGTAATTGAGTATCGATATCAGCATCGTTTAATCTGTCGTTTTATTGCGTCTAGTGAATATAACCAGGTCATCAAAATGGTTTCACGTTTGAAGATTAATCGCGATGTGTTAAGCACAATCAAATGGTAAGTATTCCTAGATGAAACATTATGGCGACCAGATACCACTGTACATGGACGTTAACAATGCTGTAAATTGACGTTTTAATATGTCCCGCATTACAGCTGTATCTCACGGTGTTGTAAACTACGTAATACAACAAAAGTTAACCTTAGCGTATGTGCCATAAAACGGTCATATTTCTCGCGTACACGGCACTACACGTCAACGTTTACCGTCGTAATATCGCCGAAAAAAGGCCATATTCGACCTTCCGAGAGAACCAGAAATATCCGAGGTCCATCATTGCCACGACCGCCAGCGATCCGAAAACACATTACAACATCTTTTTCTCTTAGAATCCAATCAATTGAATTGGAAACCGTCTAATTTTAAGGTTTCTCAAAAAACGTCTTCGAAAATATTCCTTTTTTGCATTTGAATGAAGAAACTACCCTATTTATGAAACTTCGAGAAACAAGCTTTGTAAACCCTTTAAAGAAGTTTTGTCAAAAAAACTCGGATTTCTGCGTAGAAATCATCTAAATCAAAGCGTTTGGTTACCAAAAGGCTTTATTATTCATTTTTCTATAAGAAAGAATGATTTTAGATCTGAAATGAGTTGATTTGAAGATTTCGGGAGAAATGATTCTAAAGACTTTGAAATAAAGATCATGCACTTCTGATACTTAAGAGGAACACACGGGACGATACAACTGAAAAAAGGGCCTTGAATGAATTTGACTTATGCAGAGGCTTGTGACGTTTACGTTCCGTTTTTTTGGTGTCCATTTAAATGCATGATTTATTGTTCTTGTGCACATCCTGAGAGAGTCCATTGTTTCTGATGCATGTTGATCGTTGTCTAAAATCCTCAAAATAAATATTCTTAAACGTCTTCTTTTCTATAAAAAAAGGACAGTTCGATGTCATTTTATGACGACATGTGCATAGAGCGGCCTGAAGAGCATCAATCTCATATATCCGGATGTCATATGTTTGCACTTCACTAAGACCGTTCTGAGAAACTGTATAAGATTTCTTGAGAAAATATTTCAGAAAAATGGATTTATAAAGAATTTATACTGCTAGGTAACAATTTTTTACCTATAGGGATATAGGTTCGGAGGTGTAGATGTTTCTATCGTGGTATACAAGCTTGTTTTGATTCAAAGATGCTTAAAGAATGCCTACAGGAGTTTCTGGATACTGAATGTTTTTTTTCGGATTTTTAAACCTATTTACTCGATTCTCAGTCGAGATCGAAACAAACTGAACTATGTAGTAATAGTAATATACTTAGGGCAGTCGAAAAATAGTGGTGGAGCTTCCGTGATTCCTTATAAAAATGCTATAAGAAACTTTCTCCCTACATAGTCTGACAGAGAAAAGAACGCTCTATTTTCTATGCTATTTGATCATATTTCAACTAATATCATAATAATAAAGTTTTGATAAGATCTGTTTTGTTCGCATCTGTCACGCTTCCACGAATGGTAGTGAGCATTTTTTGAATAGCTTTTAATAGAAACAAGATAAAGATCTGCGTTTTCACCGTTGGAAAGAGGAGATGAAGATGCAACGAATCGTGTTTTGTAGGTTTTCCTAATATTGATTTCTGAAGTATTTATATTTCAATTTTCTAACTGTTGAAAAAATGTTTTTTTTTTATGAAAAAAGGAAAAAGCACAAAAGTGAACTTTTTTTATAGATTTTGGTGGAAAATCTTATTAGAGGCTCGATTGGAATACATATTGTTCATCTCAACCTTCCACACTTTCTAGAGCTTTGATTAACGATTTGAATTTACATTTGATAATTGAAAATTTACTGTAAACAACTTACCAGATATGTTTGCTCTTAAAAAGGTCAATTGAAAACCTTACAAAAAACAGACCAAGAAACTTCTGAATATACAATTCGGTGCGTCTTCATCTCCTCTTTTAAACGGTGAAAACTGCAGTTCTCTATCTTGTTTCTAGCAAAAGTTACTCAAAAAATACTCAGTAGTATTTTTTTAAATGAGTATTAATACAACCAGTACATATGATAACGAAACACATCTTATCGAAATTTTATTATTATGATATTAGTTGAAAAATGATCAAATAGCATAGAAAACTAGAGCATTCTTTTCTCTATCAGACTATATAGAGAAAAAGTTTCTTAAAGCTTTTTATAACGAATTACAGAAGCTTGGTCACTACTTTTGGGCTGCCCTAAGTCTATCTATGTAGGGTGGGGTCAGTCCAGTTGTGAATATTCCATTCGCAGTTTTTGACGTATTTTCTAATAGCACTAAAACGAAGTTTAAATATACAAAACGGGTTTCATGTCAGAATTATTGCTGGCTCTAATCGATGAAGCATATGCATCTTCTGGAGTCTTTTATCTGAGATGCTAGTAGCATTGTCTGTAATTCTAGCGGCATTACCTGAGATGCTCGAGATATTCCCTGTGACTGTGCCAGTAATATGCTAGGTGATGTTGCCGCAACTTGGACTGCGTGTATTTAGTGGTATCCAAAATAAAGCTAAATGATTTCAAACACGTTGGCATTAAATAAAGCTGAAGCTAATAATGTGAAAGCATAAGTCCTGATAGCCAACGATTATGCAAAAGTAGCAGCATTGGCATTGCTACATACTTCTTCTAAATCCCAAAGGATATTCCTTAACGTCAACAACGGCTCACGGCGAGATACGATAGGAAACGATGAACGTTTATTAACCGTTTTACGTTTGGCCTATATTGTGCCTTATGATATTACCGGAACATTGTTTACAGTCACCGTATTCTTAGAGTAGCCGTGAACGAGGATTGTTTACGCTAATTATTTCGGATGGCTGTAATACCTCGTAAAGTATCGTTTACGATTGCTGTGGACGACAAAGCACTAAATACAAGTAGAGAAAAAAGTATTTCAAAACACTGCATTTGATATGGCCAAATCACTACGACAAATAGTATTCATTGTAAATTGAAGAAATCGCAAAAGCAAATCTCGACAGTAATATACACAGAAGAATATTGTCATAAAACACATATAAGAGTTTCTAATATGACTTTAACAAATAATGGTTCACATACAAAATATTGCTTATTGAGTGAAAAACAATTTAAAATATCATAGCTGAAATAATCTTTTTAGCCATGAATGTGGATAAAAAACTGGTGCAAATACTTTTGCGTATGAGTATAGAATCAGATGACTAATGGTCAATTTTTTGCTACAACTGATTTTCCTGTATTGAATTTGTGTGGATCAATCTATTTCAAAAAAGCAATTTCGTAAATGAAATGTAAGTAAAAGCATGATACAGCACTTTGACACACTCGTACTTTTGAATGTAGTAGTGTACTAATTGGCTCAGCTGAGCAACTATTCACATTTCAATTTTAGTATTTGTTAATAAGAGATTATTTTTTTAAATCTAAATAGTTCCTGCATCGTTCATCTGTATGATTGGCGTTGTGCATAAGATCAGTATTGAAAGTCATATGATTTAAATTAAGAAGAGCTGATATTATCTCGAATTCATCTTTCATTTGGCTATCGATTAAACGACGAATTAGATAATATGCATGGCGACACATGATGGATAGTGAAAATGATAGTGAAATATTGACTATAGAAATTTAATAATTTAATATATCTTTTATTTTTTCGGATCTTAAAATCTTGTTAAAACCAACTACAGCGCAGTTATCATGTAGTAACATAAATAATTACGCCAAATGGCCGCATGTATTTGCCAAAATAGTGCTGGGGCATTTTTTTTTCGATGTTAAATAACTATTAGCCTCATGTTCTACAAGAATCGTTCTTGTACGTAAATGTTTTTCATTGATTCTTGATTTATTGTTAACTTCTGATGCAGAAACTTGATTGCTACTGTGATGGTTGTTATTATTAAGTGAACATGCACGTTCTTGTGGTACATATGCAGTGCAGTATAATAAGTGTATACTGAAATTTGATCACAGCCTATTATAATAAACAACATTTCTGCCATGGAGATTGCGTTAGCTTATTCAAACATACTCGTCTTCACCACTTTTGATTGCCATTGATAACTAAAGCACGAGAACAACTTAAATGATACTGTGCATATTCTGAATAATTTAACAAAAATTTAACAAAAAGCACATAGAGGTGGAAGATACTAAAAAAATTGTAAATGTTCTAACACTATTCGAATATGAAAAGTAGAAGAGCCATCATAAGATATTAATTAGTGCGTCAATTATATCATTACTTACACATTATTCCCACTACTATCTCTCTCTACCCTTTGATAACAAATATACCACCAAATATGCATTATCGGTCATCAATGCAGACACTTTCTGACTAGTTACTCATAACTCGCCCCAACAAGTCAGTGTACAACAGCATTGACCATTGAATGCTACTGTTATCTATTTTCAGACCTTTTGCATCCTTAAATACCGTAGCAATAATCTCCTCTACATCCTCAAAACATTGACAAACGGTTTCTTCTCGGTAGCTACTACATATTCTACGAAATATTAGCAGAACTGTTTGAATTCCTCAGTTTCTCGATGTGTTTCTATTTCAAGAATATTTTTACTATCTACTGCATATGATATCATTTTCTCTAGCTCCTAGAAGAGCTATAGCAAGGTTTCTTCTGCGTATTTGTGCACTAGGTAATGTCAGGAGAACTGTAATAATTCTTCGGTTCTGTGGCGTTTCTTTTTAAGAGTGCTCTGCCTACTCTGAAAGAAAAAAAGGAGGTTTGCAGAACCCCTCGAAAAGGTTCTGTAGATTTCTAAAAGCATCCAAATGTGTCCAAAGTCTCAAAAAAAGGATAAAAAATTCGACAGAACCTTTTGAGGGTTCTGTCTTTTACCCAGTAGCAGAACCATTTCTTACAGAACCTTTTTTTAGGTTCNGACTAATATCAGCATTGATTGAAATACTTTGAACCGTCGACCAGGTTCCTTTTACAATAAGAACAGTTTGATAATCTTAAAGTGATGCTCAATTCAGAGTAAATTTATTTATACAGAAGAAAATCTCATTCGGTGATTCTCAACCTCCAGAAGTAGAAAAACACAAGAAGAATAGTAAAACATGTGACCATGTGCAATAATTGTCGTTACCGGTTTGTTGTGCAGAAAAGAACAAAACAAAGAGTATGCCATGTTGAGACTCTCTATCAAACTTAATGGTTACCGTATTGTTGACTTAGATACTGTTGGTGTCTGTTTTATGCGTCAAAGTTTATAGTTAGAGATGCCGATACGAATACAATGCCAAATACATGTTACGACGATCAAAACAGGAAGAAATCATTTAGAGTGTTTCGATAGAAAACGAAGTCTTTAGACATATGTTTGACACTTTTCTTAAGTCCATTTTTCTTATTCATATCAATAATCAATAGTCAAGAAGATTTTTTACGAAGTAGAAATATTATTTGAAATTTTTTTGTTAAAATTATTTTGGAGCAAGATGGGGATTGAGACGACATCTTCGATGCTGTTTACGCAACCTGGTTGCTTGCTATGAACGAATCACATCACGTCATTTTCTTGCGTTCTTATCGACATCGTAATCATAAAAATGTGTTCTTGCATCAGCAACCAGTAAGTTGCAGGCGTGGAAGACAAAATTACACCATTAACATAGGGTGTAGTTTTTCTCATTTCGTGTTTTTCTCCTTTAAACAACATTACTGTAATAATAAGGTGATGACGGATTCTTTTGTTGATAACGCTGTATCAACCGAAGCGACCAAGAACTCTGAATTGATGGTTAAGTCGAATCAAAATACCATCACAACAGATCCTTCTCTATCCATCGATCAGAATAGGCAACTTTGGACTCCTCTAGAGAATCACTCAAATCAGCTAAGTACAAATGGTGTCCATCGTTCGTCTGACTCATCAGTTGATCAACAGCAGACTAACCCAACTCAATGCCCATTTTCCCATCAAAGCGTTATAAATGTATCGAAACATTGTAACACATATGTGAGCAAGGCTGGCACTGCAAATAATGAAGTGTCCATAGTAGATTCTACTTCTCAGGTAAATAAATAAACTAAATGTGCATCATGCTATCAAATGAAATAATTAAAGGATTGATCTGACTCTTGTACAGCTCGATATTTCTGACGGGAATATATCGTCCATTCATGTAAATATTTTAGTAATAACCTTTATATTTTCAATTGTTCAAGTAGCATTTTCGGATGCAATGAAAACAATACTCTTTTGAAACACATTTGTAATCGCCATTATTCACGAGAGTATGACTCAGAACCAGTCAAGAATTTAAAAGAAAAAGCTGTTAGCGCAATCCATTGTGGGATTAAAATTGTGAAACACGATGTAGCTACTATTGCCAATCTTCTAAAATCTATTGATTTTTATGCATATTGGGGTACATTTCTTCATCACGGTTTACTTTACATTATAGAGCTTGAACATGATAATACTCTATATACGCTCCAATCATATGCTAGTTATGCATTATCTCCGATATTTCCTTGAAGTCTTCTATCGTAGTCTATGCTGACCACTGGAGCCTGTCTGTCACGGTCTGCGATGGACTCAAAAGCCCTGTCTATCACGGTCTGTGATAGGTCCGGAGCCTGCCTGTCACGGTCTGTGATGGTCTCTGAAGCCCGTCTGTCACGGTCGGTGGGGCGGGGGCCGCAAATTTCTATTCCTAAACACTTCAATACTCCTTTCAAATCGTGTTTCACAAAAGACTACTGGCCAGCAAAAAATATATCAAATATGCTTCTTATTGCGTTTTGTCTCTTTGCAAAATAGTGACCATTTCCTAGAAATTAGTTTAACACCGATTACATAGAGCATGTATGTAAAAATATTGATTGGGAAAAATCGTTTGGCAATTTTCATTTCATGAGTCGACTGTAGGAATGAAAATGACTACATTACACGTCGCGAACAATGCTTCGAAGATCGTTGCTATACCATGGAGAAGTCGAACCTATGTGTTGAGCGAGAACGTTTTGCTGCGAACGTTTTTTAAATAGTTTCGAAAGAAAAAATCCTTTATGCCTTTTTTTCGAAACACATCATTTTTAGTCTGAATCACAAGCAGCCAACACTATCAGCGGAAACGATGCCAAGGAATGCATATTATGTTTCAAGCTGATTTCTGAAGCTGACTATGTAGCCCACGTGGAAGCATGTTTGCCCCAGACTCCGGACAGCCGGATTGCAAGCAGCTTCGTTCAACGCAAACAAGAATCTTGTCTCAATTGGTGAGTAAGCTTCCGAATAATCGATAACTAATGTAATGGTATTTTTCGTTGTAAATCAAGTCATGATATGGTATTATTTCTATAGTTGTTCTATCAAAAACATACCATCCCACACAAATGGTGGACAGGTTCCATCAAGTCGATGTATTCGACTTTTTCCAGTATAAAGTTGCAAAGTCTAAAAAGGTCTGAGTTTCAGCTACGTAGAAATAGAACTGACACGAGAGTAAAGTTGCAACAATAATTTGTGAAAATTGAAAGACTATTATCCATTTCAAAATAAAAGATGGGTCATTGTTTTAGGAATCATTTTTGATAGGAACAAAATGAAGATCTGTGTTTTTCACCGCTTAAAAGAGGAAATGAAACTGCATCGAGTCGTATAGAGGAAATTTTTCTTACAACTTTTCTCAGGGTCTCCTGCCAAGCTTCTTTTTAATATCGAGGCCTTTCAATTGGCTTTTAAGATTGATTTTTCGTTAAAAGAACTCAGAAAAAAGTCAATTTTTTCTACAAAATCTGCTGATCACACGTAGTGAAATGTTCATAACTCATGATTGGCTAAAGTTTGCACCATCCAACGTACATAATTTACAGATCTTTACTTTATGATTGTAGTGCACTCCTGAAAATTAAAATTCTAAAACTTTTACATTTCACAATGTTTTGTTTTTGATACACATGACGACAGACTCTGAGACAACTTGTCAGAAAAAGGTAGTCTATACAAGTCGATGGAGTTTCATCTCATCTTTTTAAGAGTGAAAACCATGCATTTCCATTATGTTTCTATGAAAAGTTATTCAAAATATACCCACCCTTCTTTTATTTTGAAATGGATATTAGTCCAAGTTAATCTACTTTATGGAGCCCTCAAAACTATTCGAGAATTCTCACGAAGTTGTGTAATTGTGGTTTTTAATTGCCTTTACCATCGACTTTCCTGTCAAATGACATAAGATATGTTGGACAATTCATTTCTAATCTGAAGTTCAATCTTTTTTTGGTTACAATCAACTTCCGATGGGAATTCTAAAAGTGTTCACATTTGAAATCACGTTGAAAACGAAACTTTTTTCTCTGACATGAGATCTGTTTGCTTTCGTTTGTTGTGTCAATTCCATAGGTATTTTGATCTGGCAAGCACTGTGAACTATAGAAGAGGGGCAACATCCGTGTATATCTATGACAACTTCGACTTTTGGACGTGGCAGTATTGAAGGGAAAGGGAAGGAGGGACCCCAGTCTCTTTCACAGGAACGAGAACATTCGTAGAAGGCTACGAACAGAAATTTTCAGCAACGAAATTTTTCTTTTTTCATAGCAAGCCTCTCCTAATAGTATTTCTGAGTGTGCGTCTACTTTTTGAACTTGACAGAAACGTTTCCGTCAACTAAGACAGCGAGCAATCATATTCTATTTTCAAAGTTCTTGCTCGGTGAATCCAGCTGATGGTTCAGGTTTTGTCATCCTCTGTCGATTACATCATACCTATTGCTTCGGATGCTTGTACAATTCAATGAATCAGTTTCTTGCTTCACAATCGATTCCGGTGTGTCATTCAACTTTCTGCGATTATCAACTCTCGCGTCATGACCTTGCATGCATTCCTCTCACCCAACGTATGTTTCGACAATTGTTAGCTCTTGTTAAGACTCAACAACGTCCACAGTGCCCTCGATGTCACTTTTACGTCGATCTTCAACAGATCGTCGATCTTGATCAACACATTGAGTCTTGTCATCCAGAAAATATGGTTCCTTGTGAATACTGCTCCTGTCCACAGGATTTCACTGTATTCGATGAACATCGTCGACACTGTCGTAAGGATCGAACAGGACGCCAACAAAAGTTAATCGAGTTCATTTTACCGCGCACTAAATATCCATTTAGTGCACAACAGATAGATTTCTTTATTGAAAATCAGAAGAAAACCAAGTCAATTATCAATCCACTTTCCATTGTCGAAGAACTGGCTGAGTACGGTGAGTTATTTCTTTGTCTTTCGATTAGAACTATGCTTTAGTCGTTTTATCATTATAGACGATATCTTTCCAATGGAACTTCCCACTCGTGACTGCGATGTTTGCCTGGAATCATGCTTGTTGGACGATATTTTCGTATTTGGCTGTGATGATAGTCACAAGTTGTGCTACAAATGTTACGAAACATCTTGTGGAGTCAAGATGAACAATAATGAGATTCTTACTTGTGCCATTTGTTCTTATCAGCTTCAGTATGGTGAATTGAAACAATTGCGAGTATCACCAGATCAGCGAGATCTCTTTGTTGAGTATCAGGTACAGAAGACCTTCGATCGCTATGCAGGCGCCAGTCGAGGCATCATCAAATGTCCAAATCAAAGTTGCATGTGGGCATTTGAGCCCAATGATCCAAACGAACGCTTTCGGGTCGTCTGTCAACTGTGTGCGAATGAGTTCTGTTCGCTGTGTAATCAGCAACACCATTATCGAACAGCTTGCCAACAACTAACTGTGATCACAGAACGATGGTTCTTCTGGTGTAATTCAGGTACAGCATCAAAGGCACTCGAAATTCAGTGACTTTTTTATTCTTGATTCATTTATTTGTGTTTGAAGAGCGTGCTCGTTATTTGACTGAGCGAGCAAGGCAAGATGCGGCATATGGAGTTCGATTAGCTGAGTACGAAAAACAACATGCTGCGAACAGAAAACGAAATGAAGAGTTACGTCGCCGTTATGATACGGCAGTAGAAGATGAAAAATACAAAGCAGAGCATTGTCGTCATTGCCCGCATTGCAAACGACTTGTTGAGCGTATAGAAGGATGTTCTTCGATGGTGTGTGGACGAGACTATCATGGCGGCAATACTCAATCAGGTTGTGGACAAAGCTTTACATGGGACCAGGCGAAAAAGTATAGATCAGCAACTATTCGAAAGCCTGGAGAACTAATGAATGATCTTCCACCTCCTGAAAGTCCACTTGTAGTACATGAAAATATCAAGTAAGTGAGAAAAACATTATGCATCGATTGGTAATCTCTGACGATGAAAACTGTTTGCAGGTGTGACGGCTGTCATGAGACGGTGCGTGGTATTCGATTCGATTGTGTACATTGTCCTTCGCTGATCTTTTGCGAGAAATGTGAACAACACTGTACTCTAACTCATTCGGACGACAATCGACATGCCGGACAGCAACAACATGTCTTTCGATTGATAATGACACCATTTGATGAGGCGACGTATTTGTGACCAAATGACTTTATTTTTAGTGAAAACAAACTAAATCGTGAGTGCTGTAAACGAAACAGAACTCGAGTTTGGGTGAAAAAAATTCTTAAGATTGTCTTTTCTGTTCATATTAGTTGTTTAGCATCATGATAATCACATATTATTATATCTGACATAAAGACGACAGGTACAGTCATTGTCATCATTAAATGTTCTTATACTGTACTCTAGAAGAAAATTTCATGATACTAATTTATCTTTTTACTCAGCCAGTTACATTGGTGAGCGTTTCATCCATCATGAAATAACTGGCAATAACTGTTTTGCAAGATCAAAATGTCACAAAGATCAACTGAATAATATTGATTGCATGCAAGTCAATACTAGTGTTCATGCCTTGTCTTATACGAATAGGAGTTATGATGTTTGTCTCAATAAATCCGATTTTCTCAACATAATAATCATGATATATGGGACACACCTAAAATAATACATAAAACGCGAGTGTACAAGAATAATTGTTCTACTACTAGTAGTACATATTGACTTAAGATAAATTATTCGATATTGTTAACACTCAAATATAAATGGATGTTTAATATGCAAAGCCGGCAATGTATAAAAATATGTTGCAGTTGAGTTTGGAATCTAGTTGAGATTGGAATCACTAAGCTCAGTTTGTTTATTTAAAAATTTTCCTAAGAAATCTTCAAGAAAATTTGTTTGTTTCTTATCAAATTTATATTTACTATTACTTCTTAGACAATAAAAAATATCTTCCTACTATTATTTTGTTGATAAACATCCATTAGTCATTCTATTCATTGTTTTCTTGTAAAAGTAAATCTTACTCATCATTTTCCTTGTAGTGAAGTTTCTATATCCCATGTAAAAAAAACATATGAAAAAAATCAGATTATAATCGATTAAGTTTTGATTAAAAATCGGTTAAAATCAGTCGCAATCGACTATAATCAATAAAGCATCGATCTGCTACTGATAACCGATTAAAATTGATTCACTTTGATTGTTAATCGATTCTACATCGATTATTAATCGACTAAAAGGTGTATGATTTTAATCGATTAATAATCGACTAGAAACCGATTAAATTCACTAGGAATCGATTAAAATACACTACACCTCCTATAGAGTCATTGCACGAGAACCACGACTGATTCTAATATAGGTTGCTCAATGATTTTCTCCGATTTTGGTTTTCATTGAATCAATAGATAGCACTACTCAAATTAGGTATATGGTAAAATTTTCAACGTTCAATATCATTCCATTGCTGAGAAATAACGACTTCATTTCTACCACCCAGCGATAGGAACCACTGTACACGTTATTTTTCTAAATCATGCTGTTATTCACCTATAAAGTTTCCAATCACCAAATTTGGTCGATATATACGGTGATATATGCCCTACATATATGCGGTCCCAGAATTACCTTTCGTCATTCAATGTGTTCGTGGCAGGTGATTTTGCTGCAAAAATAAGCCCTTTTTTTTGCATTTGATTTCTCTTACCTATGCAAACGAATTCGATACCTATCTTTATCAACTGGTAGTGCCGACATCACTCTATCGTAATAAACCTTCAATGGTTTGGGTAACCATTGCAGGCCTTGGTACGGATTCGTACAAGTATGCGATATTTTCGCGGTATATTCACCTGCAGGTATTGCCGCAGGATATCAGCCACACCTATACAATTGAACTCCTCTGTTGATGCAATTTTCAAAGTTTGTACAGCTCTCAATTCTCAGCATTTTGATAAAACAAAAGCTTTGAAAAGCTTCTATTTTTAATGAGATATACCCGAAATACTTTAAGAAGGAATAAACAGAAATCCGAAAAAAACATTTTTTCCACACTTTTTTCGTCTGCGATGTTTCAAAGTGAGAGGAATCCGAGGCTTAATTTTTTGTATGTTATGCAGCTTTCTATTCCCTACAAAATAGTGCAGACAGATTTAAAAAAAGGTAGGTCATTCGATTCTAAGTAGGGCTTCCATCTTCTTCTACTCGATGGGTTTTTGAAAAGAAATGGAATTGTTTCGCGATTTTCATTGTCATAACACGATTTTAAAGCAAAATGGATACAATATTCAGAATCAGCATCAAAAACTGCATCGAACTATATATAATTCAAAGGAATTTTTTCCGACCCTAAATTGATCTGTGGCAGACCATAGCTCTTTTTTGAAAAAAAATTCCCTGTGGTCTCCCACAGGTCAATTTCGGGTCGGAAAAAAATTCCTTTGAATTATATATAGTTCGATGCAGTTTTGATGCTGATTCTGAATATTGTATCCATTTTGTTTTAAAAATGTCTTATGACAATTAAAACCGCTAGAAATGTCTATTTCTGTTCAAAAATTTAGCCAATAGGATATGGCATAAGTCCTGTTTCGCCTTAAAGAAACCATCTTTTTCTAAATCCGTTTGCACCATTTTGTAGAGAATAGAAAGCTGCATAACATATGTAAAATTCAGCCTCGGATTCCTCTCACTTTGAAACATCGCAGACGAAAAATGTGTGGAAAAAATGTTTTTTTTCGGATTTCTGTTTATTCCTTCTTAAAGTATTTCGGGTATATCTCATTAAAAATAGAAACTTTTCAAAGCTTTTGTTTTATCAAAATGCTGAGAATTGAGAGCTCTACAAACTTTGAAAATTGCATCAACAGAGAAGTTCAATTGTATAGGTGTGGCTGATATCCTGCGGCAATACCTGCAGGTGAATATACCGCGAAAATATCGCATACTTGTGCGGATCCGTACCAAGGCCTGAAATGGTTACCCAAACCATTGAAGATTTATTACGNGTTATACTATATATTGCCTTAGTAAAATATTCAATATTTATTGCTTTATTAAATTTTAAAAACTGTGATCAGAACTTTTGGTATACCCTAAGTATATTGTAATCATAATAACGGAAAAATTACGATCGAAATCAATAGTTGGTAAATTCATGGGATTTCTACCACTTTTTGTAAGAAGGGTACTCTGTGCCAATATTCTGAAAGAAAGTGTTTTTTTTTCGATTTTAATAGTCTAGTTAGATGTAGCATCGTCGGAAACGATCTGATGTAACAATTATAACCTTTTTGGACATACAAAGTGTAAAGAACTACATCATTTGTTAAGAACACTGCATACATACAAAGGGTATCCAATAATAACTAATAATATATTATTAATCATATTTTTTCTTGACATAGAGAGCTGAAGTTTTTATCAAAAAAATATCTAATCAAGATCTTTTATTTCTTACAGTTTCAGCTCTTTATGTCAAGACTATGAAAAATATGATTAACAATATATTATTGGTTACTATTGAATACCCTATATATGCCCAAAAAGGTTGTAATTGTTACATCAGACCGTTTCCGACGATGTTACGTCTAACTAGACTATTAAAATCGAAAAAATGTTTTCCTGAAAAGTGGTAGAAACCTTACGGATCCATCCTGGTCTTTTATTATTTGTGTGAGCACAGCGATGGTCAATAAAGTAACTATAAAAATAAACAAAATGAGTGTGAAATGATTGGCTATGATTTAAATTTGCAATGAATTAGATATGCAATTACAACATTAAGAAAAAGATTTGCAATTAAATATTAGATAGAAATTTAAGTATAGAAATTATTTTGATAATGACAAATAGGGATGGTACTTGAACTTTAAAAATACTTTAATTAAATGGTTAAAGCTAAAGTCAAGGGAGACAGTGCAGGCTTAAAGCTCCCAGTACCTTCAACATTTGTTCAGTACCTTGTAATAAAATTTGGTGCTTAGGTGCAGCACCGATCCTCTTGATTTATCTGCTAAACATTGAACAACAGTAGAAATTTTTAGAAAATATCAAACAAAAGACATTTCTTCCATTTGATCAGTAGCATAAATAAAAGACCAGTCTATTTTTTCTCATTTTGAGCAATAAAGTTGTATGACTTGTTAAATCAGATATCATTTATATGATTACAACAAAGAATGCTCTTTTTTTGATCTACGAAGAAATATTATATTGAAATGTAATAATCTGAATAGAATTTTTAGTAACATATCCAACATTGTATCGTCATGGACATTTACAGTCATAAACCTCTATATGGTTAGAGTAAAACATGTACTTAAATCAATGCCCTTCTTTGATTAATTTGAAAAGAGATTGAACGAGAGTTTTCCATTCATGAGAATATTATAAAAAAAGATAATAAAAAAGTTGTTCAAATTTTTAAAAAGGTCGATATAAATCAGTTCTGTCAAGTTCAAAAACATCATGTATTGTTGCACCCAAAGCTGCTTTTGCAAGTTGTGTTATTGAATAATACATAGCTGACATAGCAATAAATATTGAATCAGCTTGGTCATTTTTAACAAATCGAACAAAATTTTCAGGTATTTCACCAGATAAAAATCTTTGAAAATGATATTTTATTAATAGATTTGTTGATTTTTGATGTTCTATTTGAAGATAAACAACAGTTCGATGAAGTTCAGTTAAACATTGTTCATATTTATTTAGATCTGTTTTTATCAAATGTTTTCGATGATATATTGAACCACAATGTATTTGATAAGATTTTGTTTGTGTTAAACAAAAATACGATGACCAAACTTGAGAACAATCATTTAACTGTTTACTTAAATTACGAATTTCATCATACAAGATCAGGAAGAAATAGACCATCAGATGCACAAATATGAAGATTTTCAACTTGTTGTTTATCCATCTTTGAACATTCATTTATTCGTATTAACTTAAATAAAAGAAATAAGAAAACCAAATTATTTTCTTTTTTTAAATAACGACTTACAGATGTATTAATATGATATAGCATTCTATAAATATCAATTTGGTGTTAAACAAATGTTTTATAACGTGAAGTTGAAAATCCATTATTAAGCCACCAACAAGATGGTTCAATCGATGCATAACCAACTAATGTTCGTTGAGTACTTATTAATTTATGAAAAGGACGTCTTTGATTATCAATATAATATTTAATATCATCTAATGTCGAAAAATCTATTAGATGTTCTTGATTATCTTCATGATGAAATACTTTATTGTATATATACACTATTGATTCAACATTATTTCGACGTAATTCTAATGCTACTAAAAAAAATATATATGCAAATGAATTCTTATAAGTTTATATCTATCTATTGAATAACACGTTATTTTATTAAAATAAAATTTAATTTAATTCTTACTTTAAAAATAACTCAAAAACAATTTAATGTATCCATATGAAAACAATTGTCAGCGAAGCTCCTTTAAGACTAAAATGGGCATGCAACTTGCATGTGGTTTTTTGCTACAATATGCTCACATTAAATATGATAAGTGGAAAATCTGTCAAAAAAAAACATAATTATCAATTGATTTCAATGACAAGAAAGACTTCAGAATGTTCTTTTGGCTTTTGCTCTCCTCGATCATTATAAAAATTTGCCCAATGGTAGTTGTTCTTCTCCTGGTTGATATAAGACAGCCTTAAAAATTCGACTTAAAACTTCTGTTGACTATATTGTTATTCGAAGAACATAATTTAATTAGCAAAAAATCTCATATTAATCTATCAAGGGTGTTCAGTAAGTTTTGACCCGCTTATTCAATAATTTTATTGAATAAGCGGGTCAAAACATAGTGAACACACTTTATGAATAAATTCTTTTGAATTTTCCTGATAAATTTTTTAAGCAACTGAGTGGGAGCATATCTAGTCTCTATTTATTTTTTTTATAGAGAAATCATTAATAGTTGAATTAGTTTTTATTCGATTAGTAACATCTCTGTAATAATTCATTTGAAGAGGTTGAAAGAAAAAATATGCAAAAGGCTCTAATTATTCATTTTAAGTATGTAGTAAATGCTTGAGAAACGGCTTATTCATTAGCTTAATCAAATTCATTGTAGAAAAATTCATCAGTTATTATAGTGATACTTGCAACATTATTTTATTGTTGTCTGAAAACTACCAGTAATAATCAATGAAGAAAAGATAATCTATTGAACTCATAAGAGTGAATTATGGCAATATCTCGTAGTTTTGTTTTTCTTGCAGTCCTTTCAAATCAATATGATTGATGTTAAGTAAAGCTTTAGTTGAAGAAATATATCTTACACTATTTTATCAATGAGAAAAGAGAAGACTTACTGATTAGAATTCTTGTAATTTATTTTTATTTCACTGACACCACTGAACAACGTTGAGAAAGAGCGTAAGAGAATATTTTTTCTTCTTTTGTGTCATTAGTATTTTATTTTGAATAGGAGGATTCTGGTTTTCCTTCAGTATTTAGAATTGCATAGTCTATTTATCAACTTATATTTTTCTGACAAAAGCATTTTGTTTTTGTGGAACAAATTCAATATAGAAAAATATTGACTAATAAACTTTCTTACAAACATTTTATCTTTAATTTTCAAGGACTAAGATATTGCTGTGGCACAGTTACATGCATTGATAATGATGATAGTTAATAATAGTTAGCATTAGAACATACTCATGTTAGATATTCGATTTAATTATGAATAATAATCAAGAGAGCAATCATCTGTTGTTATTGAAATGATTTTTGTATGAAATAGATTAGTAGTTCTTACATCAAGATAGATATAGTTATTATGTTTCATAATCGACAACATAGAAGAAAACTTACCATTGAAATATTTCACATTGATATGATGATCAAATCTAGTTATCATGAATTTTATATTCACAATTTATCATTAAGTCAAAAAAATATACTCAAACTTTTATATAACTTGTAATAATACTAATCTCGTGCAACACTTTAATCGATTTGGTGTTTTCGTTCTTATTGCAGTAGTGAGATAAATTTTAAGTATGAGAAATCATCGAGTTTTATTTGAAAAATAGTGCTCTGATAATCATTTTGTAATAATGTTCCTTCATCCTGCTCATTCATTAGCATGCCTGAGCTCATTTTTTTTATTGGAATCTAAAAACCATTAAAATTAGAAATAAATTTATATACAGAACATATGTTGCACTGCAACTCGACGACTAACTTCTCGGAGCTTGATGGAACCGACTGGATTCCGACAAATGAATACTATCGGATCCGTCCTTCGGATTTCATCGGAAGCCGGTAATCTGAATGTGTCGGAAATTATGGAAATCAATTGAGATCCAATCGGATGTCGACAATCGGAATTCCATCGGATTCAGTCATCGGATTGAGACAGATCCGACAGAATCCGATGGCTCATTTTCGACCTGAGTACAGATTGCAAGACTACATTCCCCCGATATGAATGTGATAATTCTCTGAATGGATTGACATAATTTTTTTCATTTTGAAGACATGATAATAAATTATATTCTTCAATTAAATCCTATCCACCACCTGTCGTTTCAATTTAGATTGTGGCTATGTGAATGTCAACGTAGGTGGGTGCGTATGAATGAAAAAAAGACCTACATCCATACTCGCATTCTCTAATATCTCAATAGTTCAAATTTCGAGTACAAGTACGAATATGCATTTATGCTTGACCAGCCCTGGGTCATTCAAAAATCTCTTTACTTTCATTAAAAACTCAGTTAATATTTGTCCAATCTGTGAAAGAAAATGATAATAAAACTTTTGTGTTTTATAATTGGAAAATGTGTTATCAAAAAATTCTTTTTTTTTTTGAGTTTAATATTCATATATGAATTGTAACAAAAAAACTGTTTTTCAATCAGTCTCTGACGAATAATTAGATCTAAAGATTGATCAATTTTTATTTCTTGATTACACGTATTGTTTGCACATTCATTTAGCTGTGACTCAAAATACCGAACAAGTGTTTGTTTTAGCCACATACATTGAGAATATCACCGTACAATTTCTATCATTTTACTGAACGTATTTAAAGAATCTGATAAACAGTATTCTTCAAATACAAAAAAATTCATTAAAGACGACCACTTTTTTATGTACACTAAGTAATCCTACATATAAGTATATATATATGCCGTGCCGACGTTATTCTATATTAACTAAAAAGTTAAAAATTGATGCGTTGAGAATGGTTTTATGAAAATATATAATCCAAATTAAAATTAAAAGTACAACCGAAAAAATTATTTTTTTATTTCTAACTAATATGAAAATGAATAAACGCTGCAAACTTAGAGGTGCATCGATATAAAAATGTTTCGCATTATCATTGTGACTTTTCAATGAATTTTCATCTTTCACTACACAATCAGAAAGGCAACAGAAAATAAATAATCTCAATAGTTTGACTCACAAATACCGTTATTTTGCGTTCTTGTATTAATCATTGGTTTCTGCCGATGCAGTGAAGAAACACATAAAGAATAACCTTACTCTTTCTGTTTCTTCATTTACGACAAAGGAATAAAATTCATGACGTCTTCATCACCGTCAAAAGCTCTTTGTGCACCATGTGGCAAAAATGGTGTGGGTATTTTTAAATGTGAAGGATGTACACAAGTATTTTGTCGAAAACATTCTGTTGAACATAGAGACACTCTTAGTCATCAATTAGATAATATCGTTCTTGAACATGATATTCTACAGCAGACGATTGTTGAGTATGAAGATAAACAAAATCATTGCCATCCTCTTATTGAGCAAATTAACAAATGGGAAACAGATGCAATCGAAAAGATTCGACAAACAGCACAAGAAGCACAACAACAAGTTAATAAATTGATCAGTACACAAACAGGTAAATTGATATGAAAGAAAATCATTTTTTGTTTATTAATATTTATAAAATTAAGAAATCGTGTCAAAGAAACTGAATGATCTTGCTAAACGATTGCGAAAAGCTCGTACAGATGATGATTATGTTGAAACTGATCTTCAAATATGGGCAACTAAACTTGAAAAATGGAAACGTTATATTACTGCTGTTTTCCATTCGATTAATATTAATGAGGATCCAACCAATATACTTATTGCTAAAATGTATATCTCTTCTACAGTGCAACAACTAGACTTCCAAGAACGATTTGGACAAGTTTCTGGCGATATTTATATTGAAGATAATGGCCGTGTGATTAAACACGGTAATAGCGAATGTGGTAATGCTTACGCACGCGCATTAGGCGAGTATTCACAAGGAAAACATAAAATTCAATTAATCATTAGCAAAAAAACCGCATTGTATGTGATAGGTTTTAATATCGTCTCAAAATCTTTCCATATATTGGGAGACTCATCTAAAAAGGAATATTTTGCCTACGGTTGGCAAACTGACGATTGCATGAACAATCCTGACATTGATCGGAAAAACCGGAAAAACCCAAAGGATTTACAAGGCGAAACAACGTTAAACTTAGAGCTGTTAATCGATTGTGATCATCGAAAAATCAGTTATTTCAATGAACAAACCAAAAATACATATGAAATGAATGTTAACATCAGCAAATGTCCATTTCCATGGCAATTTGAATTTTATTTGTTCAATATTGATGATCGTATAGAAATTTTGTCGTCTAGTCATGAGTTCTAAAGTATATATTGAAAGAGACTTCAGTTAATATGGTTTGTCAATGTTAGATTTAGAAAATATTGTTTGATTTCAGTTGATTTTTCTAAAAAACAATCTTTACTGTAAATTATAGTTTTATGATAAAATCTGAACTATCACGAGTAAAATAATTCTCCAAAAACTAAAATAATCAATCGATTGACGTTTGACAGATGCTTCTTTATTTAAAACACGAATTTCCTCGGTACAATTAATATCATTGCTAATAAATGTCGATTTATTTTAACCAGATTTAATTATAGAAATATTCAGAGACATATTTTATTGCTAAACTTTCCTAGTAAAAATACAATATGTCGACACCAATAAGCTATAGGCTCCACATGGTTCTAACTTAAAATCGATTAATCAATTGATGAATTTCCGTCATTAACCATTAGGTCAGAATGATAGGATTCATAATTTTTACGCCAACATACTTGTTACCATAGGTTGAGGAGTATAGAGTAGCAGTTTGTTTTCTTTTCGTTTTAATATAATTTAATTAGAAGAAAGAATATTTTTTTAAAACTGAGCTAAAGGCTTTTAGAGGTGAGATATTCGATTTTGTTCTCTGGTTATCGAAATTTTTTAGGTGATTTTTTCTCAGTCTATGATAGTCAATTTTCGGTGGGTTTAGTTACGTTTCATAAAATGTTGCTATTTTATCGATATAAAACTTTCCCAATCGATAAAAAAGAGTGATTTGAAAATTTCGATCAATTATTCATAGCATCGGGATAATTCGTTTTTAACCTTCTTCAAATAAATTTTATAAGAAAAACTATTCTTTTCTCTAAGTAGGCTTTGTTAGACTAAAGAAAAAAACTGACTAGAACTTTTATACTCATCACTATAGAGCAACGGATATATTGATGCAAAAGGATGGATTCTTTTATTCTAATCTAGTATTGGCATGGTTACATGTTCTTCCTTTTGTAATGCATTTTTTTTTATCAAAAGATTCAAATGTTAATACACTACAAAAAAAAAACTATGTATTTCTATTCATGAAAGAATATTTTATGGCTATGTTTTTCATACACAACCCAAATAATGTCTTGAAAAAAAAATTCTCCAATTGAATCTTTTTACGAAATTTTATCGTTACATTATTTAGTCGAAAGTTTTTCTTCAAAATGAATAATATTTTTAATACGTGCATGTATTTTTTGAACAGCAATAATTTTCATTAATACAAAACAGAAAACTGTCATACTATCATCAACAAGTTCAATGCCAGTTCCTAGTGTCGTATTACAAAATTAAGTTTTGTCTTTTTAATCTCAGGAACTATATTTCATCCATGTTCGTGCAATGATAAAAACATTTTCGATACCATCAACAATAAGAATAAGATGCTTAGCAATAACTAAAGTTTTAAACAAGGTAGTACAAAAATCATATTCTATTATTGAACTTCATAGTCCTATCATGACAACCTTCGCTTTGTTATTGATATAAAGATCATTGTTCTTCTAACAATCAATCCACAAATTTGTTATATTATTTATTTTGAAGAAAATTTTTTCGACTGACGAATACAGGAACCTATGAACAGTGCTTTGATTAATAGAAATCAATATTTTTGTCGAGTAACAACAAGTGAATCTTTCAAATCGAAAACTTTGTTTGGAAATCACGAAAATTCATTGACATATTACAAAAACAAAAACAAACAAATTTCAAAACTTTGATTAATTGTACTGCATTTGTTCTATAGTCTAATATAAAAGTTTTTCAATCTTTTTATTTTGTTCTAAATGATTTACAGGAAAAGAAAATTCTATTTTTATGTTAATGTTAATGGAATTTTATAAATTTCTAATAAAAGATTTCCAGGTAATTTGCCAATTATTTTTTGTCTTGGTCTATGTGCTGATCGTTCTTCAGCTTGTTCAATTCTATTCAATTCTGTAATATCAATTTCTTTTGGTAATTTATTTGGTGTTCGTACAATGACTAAATGTGATCGATCAGCTAATAATCTTAAATTAAGAATATAACCATTTTGTTCTTGTAATTCAACTTTATTAACTTGACCATTTGATTCAATTATACATAAACAATCATCTGATGGCCAATGAGATTTACATAACCATGTACAATTACGTAATGATGTTATTATATCAAGTGAACACGGTTCATTTGAATTAATACGTTTAAGACGATGAAATTTTGATGTATCATTTATAGAAAATAAATCAATAACATGACGACTATCATTTAATTCAACATTAATAGCAAGAATTAATTGTGGACTAAGTGCAAGTGATGATAATAAATCAGAATTATTATAACCAAGAGAAGAACGTGTCAATGAATTAATTAAAGGTAGTGATGTTAATGAAACAAATTTATAATAACGAATATATGTACCCAAACCAAGATTCAAAATAAGATGAAATGACCAACAAGCCATACGCCAAAATGGAGGACTACCTTAAAATTAAATAAAATATTTTGAAATAAATATTGAAATTTCTTTTATAAAAATAAAAACCTTTTTCAAGTTCAAGATCAACATTAATTAAATTATTTTCATTATCAAATGTTGTTAAACGTTTTGATGTAAGAATAAGAAAACGATCAAGGTTTGTACACCATTGAATATCATGTATTTGTTCATGAGTTAATAATTTTGTTGATAATGTTGTTGTTTCAATTAATTGACAACCATTTTCTAGATCAATATTAAATAATCTAAGTCTACCATCATCACTTAAAAGTATAGAAGTTGTTTTTGAAGATAATGATACATCAAATATTGAATCATAACATGTTGAAAGTGTATGACGATGAATAAGTTGAGATGATATTAAACTTGATGATATGAAATTATCATTTGATGAAGATAACCAATAAGATGATAGGATACTACCCATTTCAACTTATAACAATCGATGTGATGTATGATAGAAATATTGAGATACAAATAGAAAGAATGAATAGAACGTGATCGAACCAACGAATAAAAAGAAAAGACAATAACGACATTATCTGTGATTAATAGTAAACAAAAAAAAAAAACAGCATGGCTGTTCTTCTATTCATTCATATTTGTACTAGAATTTTGAATATTTCTAATTTTATGTTCTACATTTTAAAGATATAGAAAATTAATCGATTGAACAAAATATATCATTATACTATTGATAAATAAAAAGTTTTCAAAAATTTCTACATAAATCACAGGTTGTTTTATATGTATCAAGTAATTGAAAATAAAATAGATTTTGTTAGTTGAATCGAAATCGAACATATAGTAATTCAAAGTAGAGTTTTTAAATTCAATTCGATCTCTCTTCGATTAAATATCATTTACGAAGAAAAAAATTATATTCTTTATTTTCTGTTGCATCAACATGATACAGTATCTGTTAGCGAGAGAATCGGTTCAGTTTTAAAAAAAAACATGAATTGGTTTCATGTCTAGTGCATATACTTGTTGAATAACTAGACAAAAACACATATAGTCTATGTTCATGTTCTCATTGTGAAATTATCGATTATTATTGAACGGATTAAGTATTGTTTTAAGGCTTCTCTACTTTATGAAACATGCTGGAACACTATAATTATTACATCCGATCAAGAAAAATCGAGATTTACTAATTGATAAGATAATTTTTCATGGTATCTAACTTTAATTTACTTTTTATTAAAATCTTTATTATTAAAATTTTCTTTTTCTATAATGACTAATAGTCACTTTGAATTCGACAAAACTTTCTATGAAAAGTTTTTCTTTTCTAAATAAGTATTAAATGTTATTTTCAATGTTCGTAAATCGAACAAAGCCTTATGGTACATTTTTTTCATTATTCTTGTACTTATTTCAAAGACAAATTCATCAATGACAAGAATCTACAATAAATAATTATATAATGTATTAGCAATCCATCTTTTGAATTTATTCTTTACATAATTTATAAATTCATAAATTAAATATTTCACAAATAGACTTGTTTTGTTTAACGAATAAAAGACAAAGAATATTTAAAAAAAAATACAAAGAAAACAAGAATAATCAACATGAAGACACGTGTTCGTATATATGTAAGTGAAAGGTAGACAAACAATATGTAAGGACGAAAACCATTTAATTTTTCTTCCTCCATATCTTCCTTCTATGTAACAAGAAAAAAAAATTGACTGGGGAACAACACGTATTCTTTTTTTCGCGATATTTTTCGTCAAAATAAATCACATGACTTATAATTATATAAATGAAGATCAAATTGATGTTGAACTGAGATGTACAATATGTGATGAACCATTTCAATCACCTATGAATTGTATAAAATGTGGAAATACTTATTGTCAAACATGTGTATTACAATGGATGCAACAACAAATATCATGTCCATCATGTCGACAAATAGGAAATCATTTTCAACCTGTTATTAGTCGAGTTGTACTTAATCAATTAGATCGTTTATTAGTTCAATGTACCTTATGTCAACAATCAAATATTCAACGATCAAATTATAATGATCATAGATCTTGTTCATGTCCAAAGCAAATTGTTAATTGTATTAATAAGTGTGGATGGAAAGGATTTCGAGAAAATTCTCAACAACATTTAATAGAATGTCGACAAAATGAAGTATTTCATATACTTATTTTACGATGGTGGAAGACAATATTTATTCTAATTTTATCAGTTCTTCTTTATTTTACATTTCGGCAAGGTGAAAAATAAAAGAAAAACATAATAATGCATCGTTTTTTTTTCAAGTCCTTTTTTAACAGTAAATGAGCTTTAGAAGAATTAAATTTTCCGAAATTGAAATTTTATTCAAAATATTTCATAAATTTCTATTAGAATTATTTGCATGATGTTAAATATATGTTTTTCGAAGAAAAGAAAAATGAGTGAAAGTTATTAGGTTTCTGACTTTTTTCATACATCCACACCCGAATCAAACGTTAATGAATGCATTTTGGTTGTGATAAAAACTATGGGTCAATGCTTTTACTTCGAGTCTTCAAAGCTAATGACAGAAGTAAAAAGGATAGATCCATTTAGCAGTTAATTGTACTTTTTTTTTAATGACAATCAGATATCATGAGTTTCACATATTGATATTGAATAGGGCTATGTTAATAAACTTTATTGATTATGATTAATTTATAACTAATTTTGGTTGCATTTATTTTACTAAAATATGTTTACTAATAAATTCTACAGTCTATATGATATAATAAAAATTTATTCTAACGAATTTCTCTAATTATTATTTTTTGTCTATGTTGGAATTTTTTGTATTATTATCATTCCTATCACTTATTAGATGTTTTTCTTTGTTTTCGTATATAAAATCCTACATATCACTATTTCCTATATGTACGTTCTTTGCTGTCAGTGTGTCTATAATATTTGACTCTTTCTGTTGTATTGAATAAACTCAATATTCTCTATTTTTTATTTTTGCTCGAACAAGCTCTTGAAAATAATACACAATACAGTCAGCATTTTTATAGATCATTATCTTCATGATAAACATCTTCATACATTGACTATAGTCCATCTATAAATCATCTTCATGTTGTTCTACTATCGAACGATTGTAATTGTAAGAAACATATTTTATTTCATTTTTAAAGAAATCAATTTTGATAAATAAAAAATTCCTTCTATTTTATATAATCAGTCTCGTATGTTTGAAGGTAAAATATTATTACTGGGATAATCAATTGGGAAAGAATATCACATACAAATGATAATCATTAATAATTGACATCAATATGAAGTTGTATCAATACTAAGGGGTTTGATATCTTGCAGTACTATTGTTACCAGTAGCACAACTGCGATATATATCACATGGTTTGATGAGTACTATATTTGTAATTGCATTGCAATGACCTGCCGCAACACGTAAGGCTCGTCTGGAATTGTAATTACTTATAATTTAATAAGAATTGCTCAATTGCATAATACATATAGGTCAATTGATTTCCATTTCAATATCCAAAAACTAATGAAACTTCGCTGGAAGATCATAATAATTATTTTTTCATCGTTTATTAATGCTATTCAAAAGATCTAAGTAAACAGTTTTCTTCAATACATATCAGTAATGGAGTTTTTATTGCAGAATAATATGTAAACAAAATTGTAAAGTGATTAGTTTAAACTATTGAAGAATTCAAATAAAAAACACAACGAAATCATCATTTAGAAAACTTCTTAAAGATAAAATTGAAGAAGATAATCAATATAAGTATTCGTCGTAGAATATCAACAAGAATACGTTAGCTGTAATAAAGGGCAAACTATACCACTTTTGTTAAAATAAAATGAACTTTCCGATATGTTTTCCTTACGAGGGAGGTACCCGAAGTGATTCAGAGGTTTTGAGCTGATATTTTGCCCATAAGCAGGATCTGATAAGACTAGAAAAAGCCTAAAAGGATATGGGCCCATAGGCCTTTCTTCCCGAGTTACGAGCATTTTACTGGATTTTCTATTTATGACAAGGGATTCATCGAAAAATCNATTCGAAATGAAAAAAGTACATAAGAGTGCTACTTTTCACCTAATAAAAATGGTTGAAAGACTTTCATATTTTGCATATATCTCGACTCGAGATAACGATAGCACCTTGATTTTTCCTTCACAAGATGCAGCGTCAAAAGCTCGACAAAAACAGCGTAAACAAATTTCGATTGCATAAAAAAGTCTTCTAAACATATTTTATAATCACTTTGTCTTTTTTTTTATCATTTTTTTCGTAGGACTGAAGATTGCTTTGCCTATTTTATTTTATATTCCGAGAGTTTTCCGTATGGAACAGGTGTATACAGATAGTGCTCCATCTCCGCTACAAGAATATATAATCAAATTAAATCAACGTTGTTTAGTTCAAATGGGCGACTCAAAATACAAAAGTGGGGCGAGACTTATGACGCCCACTGTATTAGGTACTATGTGATGAGCATTTAGTTGGACTGTTTGATTTTCTGAATAGAACTTGATGAAGTGTGGAATGAGTGTAGAAGGAGGCGAAGTAACACAGATTTTCATATTTCGGTGTAGTTTCGTGGGTATGTTTTGTTGTGGTTGGATTGATTGTCAGTGTATTCTGAGTTGCCTTTTCGATGCATGGCATAGGAATAACCAAGAGGATCGTTATGCGCACGTAGAAATGATGTTTGATTGACGCAGTCAATATGAGCATCGCTTAGTCGTTTTTAAAAGTGATTTTTGTTGTTGTTAAGGCCAATTGAGCTATGTTTTTAGTAGTATATGCGTAATGATTCATGTAATGAGCACTTTCGGGTGAAAACTGGTCATTGAAATTGGTTCCCGTCGTCTGAGTCAACATTTGCCCTTTTTGATTGTGTCTCCCTCTCCATACCGGACGTCCAACTTGAGAAAAAGCTTTGAGAAGCCGTCTGCTTTTGGAATGCGCTGCTTCTTCTTCATTAAATTCGGTTTGAATTGAATGAATATACTGAAACTAGAAATGAATAAATGCATATAAAGAAAAACAGACAAATTTCACATTTCATGTACAGCAAATAAACTCCTACAGTATTGCTAAACTTTTGTGTTTAAACATATTGGTTTTTGATGGGAAGTAGATAATAGGTATATGCAAAAGAAAACCAATAAATTTAGTCCAATACCAACGCCACTGAAGTATGTAATAACGTTCATATTAGTGCTTCACACAATAAATATCTGATTATGTGACTTAATTTTCAAATTATTTCAACTGTATTTCTATACGCCAGTAATTCATTCAGTTCATTTCCTGTTTAATAATACTCTTGAAAATAAACGAAGCTTCAAAATTTCACGAAAAATTTTGTGAAGAAAAGAGGAAAATATTCAGGGGTAGTGTCTGAAGGTCCAGAAATGCTGGACCTCGCCCGCTCCTATGTCTGGGTTTGTTCAGTTTTGACGAATCTCTCTCCACGCTTCTTCACATGGACGTATGTTATGGACGACCGCAAAGAGGATCATGTTCGCCATTAGTCGCTAGTTTTCGTAGGAAAGTTCGGAAAATATTGGTAATTCGTATTCGTCTAGTGTTCTTTCCCAACTTGATGTTCAGTGACTTAGCCATTTGATAAATACTCCTAAGGTATACGTCGAGATGAAAGATTCAGTGTTTAACAGGCAGTAAAGTAATATGCATTGCATAACAACATTGACATCTCCTTCAAACATTTTATGGACAATAACACTCATAATACATTTTCTTCAGATTTCTTGAATCGGAACTAAATCACTTTTAGCGCTTTTTGGGAAGTTTCTTATTGAAATTGGCTTGTCTAAGATTGAAACATTGCTTTCGTAGAAGTTAGTGAACTCATTTTGTAGACTATATCTACATAGGTGAAAACAAGCACTATCAACGTGTTGATTTTAATAACAGTTTACTCTATTTTTGCATGATACAAAATTCTACATTAGAATTCTTTGTGTTTCATTGTCTAAAGTCTGCATCATGCATGCTACTGTAAAGACTCCATCTGTAGAGCTAACTTCTGAGGTTCTGCAAGAAACATTTAGCAAACGAATTTTTGGATAGATTATTCTCCTTACAAATTCTATCTAATACATGTATAGAGAAAGCAACTCATGCAGAGAAGTAATCATTCATATTAACAACAGGTAGCTTCGAGAGCAGTTTGACAACTGTAAGTTGATTGTGATTAAATACCACTACATCGCTCCATGTTAATTCCAGAAAAAGAATTTCTGCATGAGAAATTATTCAATCAAGAAGAATTTAGGAACGTGAGTGATACGCTAAATGAACCAAAATATCACAACACTTTAAAGATTCAAACAATAGAAGTCAAAAATAGATCTGCGGGATAAATTTTATAATTGGTTATCTGATGCACGAAATCTGTTATCATCTTTGAATCTTCATGGTAAATACGAAATGCAGTTCACATAGCAAAATTATTTCAGGAAATTTTGTAAGACAAAATCTTCAGTGCTTGAAAACAGATAATTTCTTTGTTTTAACGAAAATGTAGCAGACTTTTCACTATCGAGGAAATGTATATTAAAACAGGCATACAGGGGTAGTTTTCTCTATATCGATTCAGCTTCTAGTGGATTTATTGATAATAGAATAATTATCTGTAGTTATTTTGTAAGTTTTGAGTAGCAGACTAGGTTAACTAATACTTTTTATTACCAAGCTACCTAATAGGATAATGCGAATCGTGATTGGAATAGTAACTAATTTGACAGAAATTATTATCATTGATATCAAGTCAATATCGCGCCTAGATTATTGTGAAGACTTCAAGCTTCAATAGCATTTTTTTGAGAGTTACCAGTATAGCAAATAACAGTACTCTAGTCCTCGAAAGAAAGTGAGCTTTCTTCAAGGGAAAAACAGCTGCGCCTATGATTCCATGATAGCCATTAACTTCACGTCTCTCCACTGGCACTACCAATTTCAATGAAGTCAATGAAATCCATGAAGTCAAGTGAGTTAGTGTAGTCAATACAATAAATTGTTTTTGCTTTTCTATCACTGGAATACTCTGAACAGATACATCTGCCGCCTCATACTGATTATGATTCACTCCAGACTGGACGCCGTCAGTTATCGTTATGTTACCAACTAACTGGTTACGAAAACTTTTATCCATATTGTCTGAATAGACATAGAATAGGAAGAAAGCAAGAGATCCAGTAAATGTTGATAACAATAACATGCAAACTTTCGGTTAGAGATCTGAATCTTAAAACCCAATTTATACGTAGATGTTCGGCAAGTTTTGATTCTCAATAAATCTTCATTTATATATTTCAACTAGTGGCAAGTCCGAGATCTCTATGCACTGTAAATCTTAAATAAATTCTACATTCGACAAAATTGAATTAGGAAAAGCTCAGATGTTTTCTAGTGATAACTAATCGCCGAACAATTTCATAATGTCCAGAAAATGCTTGATTTTTCGTGAAGTAAAACTTCAATCTGATTTTCTTAAAAAACCATTTTGGAACAAATTACAGGATTAACAAAAATTTTTAAAGATGTTTCAGAATTATTTACAATTTCATAGAAAATCAATCTAGATTCTAAAAAGGAAAAATCAACATTACTTTTAGGAAAAGTATTCAAAAAATGACGACTACAGCGTCATCTTTTAGTGACATATTTAAGTCAATCGACAATATCGACAATTCATTTCTTTTCTTTCTTCAGTAGCTGCAGCGATTATGTAACTCATTCAAAGTGCAGCTAGTGCATATGAGCTTGTCATATAACACTACGTAAAACAAGCACTAAATTATTTTTTATTAGTCATGAGAAATATAAAATATCATTTTTTACTGAAATATTTCCGACAATTCTCAGTTTTGTTCTGTTTTTCAACAACATACTTTCCCTTATATGCCATCTTGCGTTCAAAATTAATTGTTCACTTTGAGACATTCTTCTTTCAATTAATAAAAGTGTTCATTTTATATAATTACACTTTTCCTAGAACTTCTGCATATTTAATTAAGTGCATAAGGGCTATTTACTAGCAACTATGATGCCACTTTTGTATAAAACTAGCCTCCTTTCAATATATGTATGATTAAAATCTTTGCCAGATAATTATGCTTTCTTTTTGATATTTTTAAAGCGTGCTAACTCAAGTAATGCTTAGTTTCTTTCTTATCACATATATACCTTTGGCCTATCAATAGACTTAAGGCTGTAAGTAAAAATTGGTATGAAAGTGAAAGATCAATTTAATGTCAAGATGAAAAATTATAATAGATATTCTATTTTTCTGTAAATGTTCAGAATGTAAAATTGAATTCAATATTTCACAAATTTTCACATGAATAAAATAGTGATTTTTATCTAGAAAATTGAAACTTGAATTTCAAAGTTTCTTAAATCTTGTATTTTTAACAAAATAGAAATTCATTCTTGACTTTGTATGAGCATGCCTTCAATAGCTTTTTCTGTTCTATAAAACTTATTTTCTATTTTACAGAGTGTACACCTGTTGATGTTGGCTCTAACAGTACCCTTTATTCAGTCACGACTGAGAAATCTACGTATACTTGTCGTTCTTTCGCATGGACCTCGCCAAAAACAGGCAAAGTCAATCTGACATTTTACCTTATTAATCAACATGAAGCTTGGTACCTAGATGATGTGTCAGTGTACACAGCAGATACTCAATTACTGGCAAATGGAGGCTTTGAATCAGGCATTTGGTTACCCGGCTGGGCGATAATTATAACAGGTTCCAATACTTGTGGAGGTCAAGCAGCCACTCTAATCAATAATAGTAGTTTCGCACACAGTGGCAACTGGTACGTTAGAGAAAGGGGCAACGACTGTCTTGATAAAATAACTCAATCCATTAACGTCATCACAGGAAAACTCTACATTGTGACCTTTTGGATACATAGAGGTACAGACACATCTCCAGTTACTGGTACAGTTACTCTCTCATAATTCATTTCATTGGCATCACATGACACTCTCTTCTAATCAATACTTAACGCAAATTAACTTTATCCATAAAATAAAAAGATAAACAGAGAGCACGACATAAACTGTAGTGCTAATGAACAATTTTTCGCCGAGATAAAAACTCCAAATATCTTAGATTAATCACGGACCCCAGAAAAGAACACCGTCAATACACACGACTTCGTCATGAGACGTCATTGTGTATCAAATTGACAGCATGCAGAAGTGTGGGAGTGAGGATGTTGGTGTATAGTGTGGGAGTGATTAAAAATAAAGAAAAATATAATATTCAAGCTACTTACAACTAGAGTCCGGCGGTTCCAGATATTATCCGGACCCGGAACCGGATCCGTGGTTCCGGTTCCGGTTTCGGTTAACAAAAGTTGAAAAAAACGGTTCTACGGTCGGATCCTAGAATGAATGTTGGGAACCGTCGGGAACCGTTGATCTGGTGATACATTACATAATAATTTGTATTAGGTTTTTTCAAAAATATCTATATTTATTTTCATTGTTTATGCTTATTAATTTATTGAAAAGCAATTCTTTCAAAAGATACAAAAAAAAGAAAAAAAGTAGAAAATCCATATAATATGACATGTTCATATACAATTAGTACTATATAAATAAATTCTAAAAAAACTCAACATCATTTTCTTCATCATCCTCGCAAAAAATAATATCATCTTTTTCATTCAACTTCAGTTTCTTGGTAGATGTAATAGTTATTAATTCTTCTTGATTGTCGTATAAGCTTGTGCAGGATGACTGAAGAACCATCTTTCGTTTTGTTACAGTAACAGCAGCTTCATTAACTGGTTGTTTAGCAATTTCTTTCAATAAATTCAGATTCTTTTGTAAAAATAATAACTTGTTTATCTTTTCTGTACCAAGACGTGTACGTTTATCTGTAATTGTATTTTTTGATGACGAGAAAAGACGTTCGATAGTGGTATTTGATGCAGGTATAGCGTAAAAATCTTGAATAATATTAAATAATGTTGGAAATTTCATTTTATGGTTTAACCAAAATAATAAAATATCATCATTTTCACTTAATCTAACATTGAATGCCATATATTCTTCTAATTCATCATAAGGTGTTGTTGACAATTTTAAGTCATTTTTTGATGTATCAAAACATTGTGAAAGAAGAGTTTTTGGCGATGATGTTTGAGGATCAAGTTGAGCTATACGAACAGGTGATTTATTGTTTGTTGAGCAGATAATAGATGATGATGGTTGACGCTTCATCAATTCATTTTTTGTTAAATCAATAGCTTTTGCACGAAGATCAGGACATTTATCGAAATTTTTAAATGATGGATGTAAAAATGTGGTGATGTAATGTACATCGTGTAAGATCAAAACGTCTTGGATACGTTTTTCTAAACAAAAAAATCAGATCTTTAAAAAAAAAATCATAACGTTTTATCACGAGATATATTTCGAGTTTCTTAGACATATTTATAATATAAAATCATTTCGTAATTAGCATTAACTCTTTTTTTATTTTATCATATACTTAAATGGTTCTTTGATTTTACTAGACGTTCCTAATTGTACAAAAGATTTAGAGGATGTCTGAACCTTTGAAATTAAAGAAATACCTAGAAATATTTTAACTTGTTGGATTCCATCATGATCATCAGGATGAATTTTGCAATGACTAAGTAAATATTGTTTAAACGGTAAAACTTTATATATTGTTGGTTTTGTATCAGAACTAAATTGCTCAATTACTTCTTCAAATGGTTTAAGAAATAAACAAATAGATGAAAGTAAATCTTTATCTATTGACTCATAATCATTCATAAGAGCTCGTTCTAAAACACCAGGTAATTCGTCGAACACCAATAAGAATACATGCATTGTAAGAAAAGCACCATTGAACCGTGTATCACAATATGATTGAAGTTTACGAGATAATTTTGCTTGTTTATGTGTTCTTCTAGTGTGGGTTACGATTTTTCGTACATGAACGAACATTTGTTGAACAATTTCGCATTTAACTGGCACTTTATCAATAACATCTGTGGTAAAACAATGTTCCAATTGCTTGTTAATATAATGGATTGAGCATCCGATTCTAGTACACGAATCCTTGAAAGCTGATTTCATCTTGTTTTCATTGTCACATACTACGAATTTACTGTTATCTAAGGTTAAATTGAATTCCATTAATTTACTGTCAACAAATTGACGAATTTGACTTGCTGTTTGATTATCACGATCATAAGGAAAACAACCCAAAATAAAGACATGTAATTTTAATTGATCATTTAAATGAAAAAGAGCAATACCACAAAAACTGACACCTGAAAATAAATAAATAGTGTTAATAATAATAGTATTAAATCCATTACTGCGAGCGTGTCGCTTTTTTTTATAATATATAAAAAGCTTTGTTAGAAAGTATATTCTTACCGGTGTGTGAGTCGGTCCAGAAGTCTACAACAATTGTATAATATTTCATATTTTGACATAGCTTTATCAGCTGAGACTTTTTGTTATGATATAATCGATCGATGTTCCGACTGACCTAGTAGTAAATAAAAGAAATAAAACGATTTTCTTTTGTGAACTAAGAAATTCTCCATTTATTTATTTCAGTTTTTTTATATAATATTTACTCACAGTTCTTGGATTTGGTATTAAATCTAAAACATTCACATCTGGTGTTTTAGATAAATTTTGACCAACATTGAATATTGTTTGAGCTAAATTGATAAACCCGTCACCAGATACAAGTCCAAATGCACGATTATCTAAAGCAACAAATTCAGCAGTTGCATTTGTAATTTTTTCTTTGAATATTTTTGGAATAGGTTGAACAGTTTTAGGACGAAGATATTCTTTAATAGTAAGCGAAGCATTAGGAATAGCTTTGCTCGTTGTTTGACATGATTTGATGTGTTTGATCATGTTACTTGTGCCAGATTCTGATTTATGATGTAGAACATCTTTGCATTTATCACAACAAACAAAATCTTTTTTTCGATTACTAATAAAAATATAACTGAAAGAAGACCAAGCTGCAGATGATGATGTTTTGGGTTTTACAAATGTTAAACTTGCATCATCATTTTTAATCAATTGTATAATTTTTTCTTTTGTCAATGAAGAATCGTCCATTTCATTAAGAATAATTTTCTCACACACCGGTGATATCTTCGCACAAAATCTAAAAAAATAAATTACAAAATAATAAGCTATTGTTGACTCTTTCTATAAGTGTATGCAACTGAATTATTTCTTTCTTTCTGTTTGTTTACAATTACTATTCTATATCGGGAATGGAAGAAAAGTTTTTTGTTCAACAGTTATTCGAGAACGATTAAATATAGATGGCTATAGTTGTCATGAAAACAAATTTCGGTTCCAACAGATCCGGTTCCNATTTTTTTTTGTTAATATATATATTTCAGACGTCCAGAGGAGATGACGACAGCTAAGCGAGAGAAAAGAGAAATGGCTGTTTATGTTTATCTTTATTATTCTTTTTTTTTTTTTTATTCTCATAACTGTATCAGTGTCTGTTAACCCTATGTGGAACAATAAACTTTCATATTAAAAAAAAAAAAAATCATTTTGTGTAAGATTGATATTATGTAAAAGAAAGTAAAAGACAATGTTTATTATTATCTAGTGATGTAAAATAAATAAGGACATGATAAAGTTAGTCGTTTTGAAACAAATGTTGAAGTGTTTTAGTAAATAATGTAACAAACAATAAGATAACTGGTAATGATAAGTTGTTGTTTTATTTTATTCAGTTGTTATATTGTTTACTGATTATTTTATTTTGTTTGAAAAAAAGTGTCTTGTCAGGATAATGTTTTGGTTAACGATATTCATTAATTTTGCTGTTTTATCATCGCTAGTTATTGCTGATGATCCATGTCGATTTCAAGATCCTAAAAATGGTGTTATTGATTTAACTTCTTTAGGTCGAACTGATGGAAAAGCTGCATATGCAGATAAAATACCACCGACAGGATCTAACTACAGTATGTTGAATTTATCTTAAATATGTATTATTGAATGTTTATCAATTCTAGAATATAGTTATAATCCATGTAAACCATTCAACGAAGAACCTGCGTGTAAAGGAGTAGCTGTTTGTCAAAGTTAGTAGTACGATGTAATTCATCTATTTTACTTTGTATTCTGTTTAGTTTCAATGGATGGAAAATTTAGCTTTTCACTTGGTTCACAAGATAGTGTAAAATGGAGTCCAGGAGCTGGTTTAGGTGCTAGTCCTACAATATCATATTCAGCTGGTGACAAAAAAGTCACAGTTACTTTACAATGTGCAATCGATGGTACTAATGAACTAGAAGCTTTAGGTGAACCTACTACAAATAATTATAAATTTATTTTAACAAATAAATGTGCCTGCTGGGATGGATGTGGTACGTAAGTGAACTCAAAACGAACTTTTCTATGATGAATGATATGAATAAGAAGCTATTATTTTGTATTGTGAGAATTATTTTTGGAAGAGTTAGCACTTGAGAAAGAGATAGGATCAGAGTTAGACAGAGCAAATTATGAAACATGTAGTTGACTCACTATTTATTTCATTTAGTATAGCAAAAATTATAGTTTACAGATTATTGTCATTAGTCGATCATTCGATAGAGCATCATCGGTAAACTAGAAAAATGTTATATTGCCAATACTTTGACTAAGATCAAGCGAAATGAACAGTATCTTTGTATCATAGCATAATCTCATTCCTACGGCATTTCTATCGAAAGATATGATATACTATTCAATTGATTCTATCTTGTGGAGTATGAAGAAAGAAATTAGAAAAAAAAATTATAGGAATGATAGAAACTAGAAAAATAAATATTTTTTTTGTTGGATAATGATTTGAGTAATTTTCTTACACTACTATTGTTTCTGTTATTCTCTTTCAATTGTTTGATTTTTTGAGAATGTTGATTAAATTAATGATTTAGGTATTTTATTTTACTATGATGTATGATTCATTTCTACTTACGTCAACGAAGATTGTATTAGATGTTTCAATACTATTGATAAATATTACGAATAAATCGATTGATAAAATGCTCCATAGTTTCACTGTATATTTTTTAGATTGGATCATTATATTACAGCATTGGATTTGTCCGATCTGTTCGATTAATGATATAGTTTCGAATAGACTTTTAATCGATAATAATGAGAGTTTGATAAGTTGAAAAACAGAAGCATTCTGGAGAGCAAACAGTTAAATCAATCTATTGATGACAGCCCGACATGTGTAAGATATTCTGAATTTTCATAAGATTTTCATCGAAATATTTGAATATGTAGGGCATAAGTCATTTACAACTGAAATAGATTATGAGATGCTTTGTCTATTTTCTCATTTTCTTTGGACAAATCAATCATTTTTCTATTGTGTGTGAGTATAAAGTTCAACTGTTAAGATCATGAGGCGGCGCCGCGTGATCAACATTTCCAAAAACGTAATAGACAAAAAATCGTTTTTTTTGTATAATATATCTTTTAAATACACTAAGTTTATGTCGTAAAAGCACTTAATGCTTTCTCTGAGACGTTCAGAAACATAATGAACACACATCATAGATGGAATCCATACTGATTATCAGCCGTACATCAGTAGATCGATCATTACCAATGTGTCTTATTTATTTTTTTCCTCTTATTTTTTTCCTCTTATTTTTTTCCTCTTATTTTTTTCCTCTTATTTTCTCATAGAGAATGTGTAACGAAACTTGGTTGAAAATTAACTATGTCAAATATCACTGTCTAGAGATGAAACAGTACGACGACACATCAGCTCAGTGTTGTTATGCATAATAAAATGGCCAATCTACAAGCGCACATATTTATACCAAGGTGTATCTATCTCTGTGTAGACAATTGCTGTCAAATTTTTGTAGTTTTTCACCTTGTATAATTTATAATCTAAGGAACATATGAAAATAGAAAGTTGAGCTTTTGGTGGGTATGGATGTGTTGTTCATCCTCACTCATAAACTCACATTCGAACAGAAATAAAGAAAAACAGCCAAAAAACCAAATAAACAGAGTCTTCACAAGGGTTGGTTCGATTAAAACTCTGATGAAAAAAAACAATACATGTAGTAACATAAGATTTACTAAATGTTTGAAGACTAATAATCGCGATAACAATTGTCCTTTTTGTTTTGGTCTTTTCCATTAATGTGTTACTATTAGATTAGATAATTAAGCGGATATTTTTGTTTGTTTCTTTCAGGTGATTCACCGACAACGGTAACAACAACAACAACATTTCCAACACCACCACCGCAACGCAATTGTTCGATAAATGGTTCTGTCTACACATCGGACAAACAAGTTATTCAATCTTTTCCTTTTCATGTCTCTATCAATCCTTCTCAGCCTCAACAGTCATCACCTCGTTCTAGTTATGCCGTAGTCGATATGTATGGTAGTGTGATCGAACTTAATCTGGTTAATATTGTCAATATTCCACCTGCTCTCTTCTGTCTACAAAATTTGCAAGCACTCTCACTCGCAGATTCTATTAATCTATCAATTCCACCTGAGATCCTTCGTCTTGGTTCCACACTCAAATCTTTTACTGCATTCAACATTTCGAAATCTCTCTTTCTTCCACCTGCATTGTTCGGTATGACTCTTCTATCGACACTTTCTATTGTCAACTGTGGTCTGGAAACAATTCCAGAAGATATCGTCTACCTCAGTAACCTCATTGAACTGACTCTTGACCAAAATCAACTTGTCACTCTTCCTGCTACTTTGGGTCAACTGCCATCTCTCACCTCTTTATCGGTCAACAACAATCTTCGACTTTTCTCGCTTGATTTTCTCAATGGATTAAAATCACTTACAACATTGCGAGGATCGAATTGTGCGATTGATCATCTTCCAAATAACATTTATAATCTGCGTACAATTGAAATGAATGAAAATCAACTGACATCTCTTGATGGCCTCGAAACAATTACATCAGTTTCTAGTGATTCCTTCTCATTTCGAAACAACAAGATCACATCGATTTCAACCGGTTCCTTAGACAATATTGAAAGTCTTCAATACTTGGATTTATCCAGCAATCTACTCACAACGCTGCCTGATTCACTTTACCGAATCAAAAATTTACAAACACTCGACATTCACAATAACAATTTCAATGAAAAAGAAACTGAATGGATTCAAGGATTATTTCGACTCACAAACACCACCATTATTATGTGATTTCATGAAATTTTTATAAGACAATAATAATTACTGATCTGTAATTGAATTGAAATATTTTCACAATGAAATTTAAAGTTGTCCATCATGAATAAAATGATTTGTAAGAAAAATATAAATTCATTGCTATTTACTTTATTATCGAACTGATCGATGCCTCACTCAGAGTATGACGGTGAGAATGAAAACAACAAAAGACCATCATCCTACTTCACATTCAAAGTCCACTAAATTCGGAGAAAGAGAATTTTTATGCAACAACAAGGTAGTCTTATCACTAGCAAACAAAATACAGCTTATAAATATATTATATCATGACGTCTTTGTCTTGTGTCTGTGTTTCTTTATTACGTCGATAAATTTTTTTTTTCTTTCGTATAATGGTGTCTTCGAGTTTAATCATTGTTTTTTATTTGAGTTTGTCTGTAAGGCAAGAGCAAGTACGAGCGAAAAACAAAAACAACGAACAATTAGCAATTCTACAAGAAAAAGATAATTTCAATATAGATTACCAGCCGAAAAACAAAAAATATAAGAAATTTCTATCTGATACGAAAAAATTAATAAGACAGCGAATTACTTTGATATTTCACTGTTGTTTGAGAACAATATAATTTATTGGAAATTGTTCACTTACAATAAGTTTTTCAGTAGAATTGAATGAGCTCTACAAGTCTAGTGAACTTTCATATCTAAAAGAAGCATCATTTTCATAAAACAAATGAAAATTAAATCTTGATTAAAAACTTATATATTACGAGATCATTTATAGATCAGAAGTATTGAATTTAAATGTATAATAATAATCTAGTTATTTTTTTATTACTTTCACAAAAAATTTCATCGATACTTGTAAAAACTATTATCGATGCCGTTATAAGTTCCCTAGTATAGGACATTTTTTTGAGGAAGTCGATAGTTGTTGTCAGACGGTAATTTTTATATATTTATATGCTAGTTGAAAAAACTCTAGAATATGAGATTTTAAAAATTTTTCATGGTTTGACAAATGCAACTACATGCGAAAGCTGAGAACTCTCAACAAAAAAACTATTTCATAATTAGTAGTATCTTGTAGAGCATTTCAAAAAGCTATCAAATGAAATTTGACTGAAAACGACATAAACATCGAAGAGATGCAAAAAGTTTCTTGAAGCTAATGTATTGTTATTTAGATTTTGAATTGAGAAAAACTTTAACGTCAATCGATGTCCAGAAAAGTGTTTACCTTTTTTACAGTCCACTATTATTGAGTAGTTATGTTGTTGGGTGCATATCTACAAGATATCGTACTTGAGTCTTGAACCCAGTGATCATGAAAAATCTTAGACAAGTCATAACTCTGAATCATACCGATCATATGTTAATAGCTACAACTAACAGTAGTTGTAGGAAAGATATAAATTTTATTAAACGACTGTTTCATCAGCATTCTACTCACTCTTAGAATCTCTACTTCTCTAATAGACCAATACTATTATAAGTTTTTGATTGTTTTCTAATCCATAACGTTATCTTATTTGTTCATAAAAATGACGAAAATTTTCAATTCTTCATGAACCGCGGCTATGATCAATTTATCAACTAACGTAAGATATATCATTGCAGTGCATACCAGGAGTAGTCATTTGAATAGACTTTCTATGAACTATGACAATAATAATAATCGAATAACTAGTTGAACATAGATCTAAATGATGATGATAATGAAATAAACAATATTATAATATTTTTTTTGTCTTTGAACTTTATACTGTAGAATATTGCAATTCAACTAATCGAATTAATTTTCTATTTACTATTGAAATAGTTTATTCGTGTGTCATTATTCAATGTTATAAGGATTGAATTATTGATTTTACTGGCAAAGATCTTTGCATCAAAAGAAACTGTTTGCTTTTTCTTTATGAGCTGGATTTCTTTTATTTAGTCAATAAATATGAATAGACTTATCATAAAATATGATTTTTAATCAAAAACTAATATTTATAGATGATTGACGGAAATAATCATAGAGATATAGACGTTCTTGATATGAAACATTATTATTCATAGCAGTAAAACTGTTTAATAATCTCATATTTATCATTGGCAATGGAATATGATTTAATAGATTATTATTTATTGTTATTGTCTTTAATGTTGGTGATACTTTAATGATTTCAAGTGGAATTGATGAAATTTGATTATAATCTAAATTTAATATTTGTAAGGATTTAAAATTTCCAATACCATCAATAGATGTCAATGAATTATTTGTAAGATAAAGTTCATGAATATAAATAAGTGGTGATTGAAAAATATTTCCTTGAAATTTATTATTCTGCAAATGAAGAACTTGTAAATTAGGTAAATCAGTTGATAATGTTAATGGTAATGTTGATAATTGATTTGATGTCATAACTAATGACACTAAAGATTTTAATGTTAAAATACTTTCAGGAAATGTTGTTAATTGACATCCAGACAAATCAAGACTTGATATTGATGTTACATTAACAAATGAAATACTTTTCAATTGAGGACTTGATAGAATCTGAAGTGTTGATAAAAAAGGTGTATTTTCAAATGAAATTGATTCTAAGTTTAATAATGACTTTGATGTAAAATAATATAATGTAAAAATATTGTTTAATGTAACAGTTTTTAATTGTGCATTGTCACTTAGTAACATTGTTCTCATAGATGGTAGCTTTTCCAATTTTAATATTAATAATTCATTATTATTTCGAATATCAATGGAAGATAATGTTAACATATTTGTAATTTCAATCGTTTGTAATATTGCATTAAATGTTACTGTTAAATTATATAAACTTGCTAAATTTTCTAATTTTAAATTATTAATATTCGTATTGGTTATTTCTAATTGTTGTAATAATTGAAAATTATTCATTTTTGATGGAATATTTGATAAATTTGGTAATTCAATTAAATTTAATCTATTAAGTTTAATTAATTTACTAATACTTTCATCAGGTATTTTATTAAAATTTGGAATTTTTTCTAATGTTAATGTTTGTAATTGATTTAAATATTTAATTTCATCAGGTAAATCTTCAAGATTTGCAATATTAGATAATTTTAACTCTAATAAAGATATTAATTGTCCAAATTCAGATGGTAAATGTTTATCAATATAACCATTATCTGTTTGAATTATTAATGATTGTAAATTTTGAAAATTTTTTATATCAGGTAATATTGTTAAATTTGTATTTACTAATTGAAGCTTTTGTAAACTTTTCAAACAATATATACTTGAAGATGGATTAGCATCATTAAATATCCTAAAAATTGTAACTTTTTGTGATGGATTACTAGAATCAATGTAACTAAAGCAGGTAGCAGAAGAATATTCACCGTTTCGAATATAAAATGGATTTATATTGAGAGCATGAAGCTCATTATCATAGACGCTACAATCAACTTCAGCATTACTAACTAAATTAAAAATAGACGAAAATCAAAATTTTTATTTTTCATTAGAAAAATTACTTTACTTGGAATATTGTTAGATGATAAATAAATAACGAATAATAATGCAAATATTTTCATCGTTTTTATTATTTTGTGCCTTGAGTTTCATTCGACTTTTATTTATAAATACTAAATATCAAGTGTTGATTTTCTCATTGATTATTTGACTCATTAGTATTTTTATCAAAGTTAGCGAAGCTGATTAAAATCCCAGAAGGAAAAAGATAAAAAACACGATCATTATTTTATGATGATAAAGCTCAATGACATGCGATTAATAAATATAGAAAACGAATGCATTTTCATAATAAACAGATAAACTATTCTACAGTTACAAATTTAAAAAAAATGAAAATATTTTGTCGGTTTCATATAGAGAATATAAATATAGAATGATGCTAAATTTTATGGAATTCTGTGGATAATTCTATTGAGAGCTTTGGAATCCTATATCATAAAACAGATCTAATTAAATCTAATATCTGATGATCTGCGACATTAGAGTTTTATTAGTAGTCACAGCTCCATTGAACAACAATAACTATGATATGGTACGGGATTCTGCTTGAGTCTATATTGTTCTAAATGACTTCAGGTGTACAGTTTCCATAAATTCTCGAATACTTTGGGTTTCAAAATTATCTTATTTCTCATTGATATACATGCGTAATGATATATCACGATGATGCTTTGTGATAATAGCAACGCAACGAAAAGATAGAATATTGTTTTGTAATAGTGAAGATAGATCATCGCACAAAAGCTCAAAACGTATATATATATATATTGTGTAATGCATTTAATTAGAGAAATAGATAAAATGAGTATCAGTAAATTTTTACTGTGCTAAAATTATTAAACTTATTACTTAAGGAAAATAAAACAATTAAAGAAATATATTCAACTAATAAAAATAGAATATGAATGCATTGAACAGAACTCCACAGTACACTTCCGTACTTCAGAGCATGTCGGTGAGATGTTGGGCAGACCAGTACAGAATGTCTGCTATTCTATCCCACTGTTTTCGACGTCCTGAAAGAACCTTGAATAATCGCTAACTCTCAAAATAGTTTATTTAAACTAACAACAAATAATGATGTTTGGGTAAATTATAGGAACGACTTTGATTTTCGATTTAATTGTATTCAATTGTCATGTTTTTTAATAAAAGATGAAAGTTATTAATACCACGCATTGATATTAAAGTTACTAGAAGTATTCTTTTCTAAAAAGATATTGAACTTTCCTTTCGATTTTTTTTAATCATTTCTTGTTCATCCTTTTAGAAGTTCTTTCAATTGTATCAAATGAAAATCTGCAATATTTAATGAATATTTTTTTAAAAACGACTATAAATTGGTGTTAGACTATCTTGAAATTCACTTTTTTTTAATATGTGATTATATATTAAATTTTTTTATGTAGCATTACACGAGTTATTTTTGGGCTAATTATTACGTTCGAAAAGATTTTTCTACTTTTATTGATTACTGGATTCGAAAGATTCTAATTGAAAACATCATAGAGTAATCTATGAAATGACACTTATATTAAACAATAAAATTGCTTTACATATTTCCATACATAATTTAATAGCTAATAAGATTTTCGAACTTCGTTATTAATTATCAATGTCATTGATATAATCGGACATACAAAAAGAAAGACGGCAGTTTGATTCGGATCGGTATTAAGAATTTCAATTGAGAGAGTGTGGATATGGCTTTGAGTGTGGTGCCAGTAGGGTTGGATATGCGTGAACTCGTGTGATTGAAGAGAAGATCCACTCCCACACTGTACATCCATTTCTTCACAAAAGAAGCTATTTTAAGAAGAAAAAAAAAGCGATTTTTGTTTTATAAAGGTTGTCGACGTCGAGAAATCCGAATTAGAAATCGGTTTTTCGGAATTTTTAGTTGGATTTTTCCACCCCCAAAAAAAAGATTTTCTATAAAAAAAAGAATTTTTTCTTTTGTCGAAAAATTACACCTAAAATTTCGAGAGATCGATTTAGATTTCTCGACTTCAAAACCTTTAGGTCAAACTTTATTTTAAAAAGAAAATCGCTTTTTCTTCCTTTTTAGTGAAAAAAACTACTCTACTTTTACAAAACATCAAAAATACAAGACTCTTGCGGATTACAATCTTCCGCGTAATAATATGTCANCACACAAGATATGTATTCAATTTCATTTTCTTAAATTTGATTGTTGCTACGCCTCAAATCAATCTTCATTATACAGTTTGGGTAAGTGAAAGTCAGAATCATACTGTATTGCAATACGATTGTCTGCGTGTTGCTGCTTTTATTGATGAAGTCAATTTTAATCGTGAAATTATATCTTATTGTATGAATGATGATTGGCTATTGAAATTTCATATTGAGAATAATGATGCCTTTCCAAAGTTTACTTTTGCTGAACTTGCGAAACGAAAGATTACTAGTCAACAATTATACCTTTGGTCAGCACCAATAGATGTTGCTGAACGTTATGAATTTTATTTGAATCAATTATCAACATTAAATGATATGTTTCTGGAAACTCAAGTATTTTATAATTGTACATTACCAAGATTTGGTTCTATGTGTCAATATGAAATTACTTATCATCATTGGAATTATTCATCTTTAAATGAAATCATTCATGACTATTATCGTACATATGAATATAATCCTACTAATTTCACCTGTTATACTCATTTAAAATGTAATCGTGGTCCTTTTCCAGCATGTTTAGATTGGAGTGAAATTTGCAATGGACAAGTGGATTGTCTTGATGGCGAATTTGATGAAGAACATTGTTGGCAACTTGAAATAAATGAATGTAATGATAATGAATATCGATGTACTAATGGGCAATGTATACCTGAGTCATTTTTTCGAGATGATATTAATACTCCTGATTGTCTTGATGGCTCTGATGAAATCCAAACGCGCTTTCAGCAACTTAATAAATGTAATACGGATATACCATCATTTGGCTGTGAAGAAAAGATATGTCGGTTTAGATTAACGACAAGTTCTTGTGTGTACCAACGCGAGCCCTTACTTTTGAAAGCTATCTATTCTGCTAAAGAGGATTCGGTATCTGAACAATGTTGGTCAGCTTTCAAATGCCTTTTAGAAGTACCAGGTTCAGAAAAACCATTATGTACTGGTATTTGTGAAAAGCTAGCATGTGCAAAGATCATTAACAATACATGTCCAGATATGTTTTACATTCCAAATATTCCTTTATTTTTTGGTAATATTTACCTCGCACACATGAAAGGTGACTCATTGGATCTGACTAATATGGTTCCTACAACACCTTACATATGCTATAGCAATTCTTATTATGATGAGTATTCAATTGATCGTCCCAAGCTTTTATTCAAAAATAAAACATGTTTCCGTCCTGATAATCTACTCGCTCTAATGATTATGTCCACAACATGGGAGGATAGATATTACCCACCTTTATACGACCTGTTCAAAATCTTGAAGAGATTTAATCTAATTACTAATTATACTTCTATGATTTGTAATGGATTAAACATGTATAAATGTTTTAATTCATCAAAATGTATCTCAGTAAGTCGTCTTATGAACAATGAAGGCGATTGTCCTTACAGAGATGACGAAAATATGACGCACATCAATAACACTAATTTAACAAATCTATTAAAATACCATTTCAAATGTCAAATAGCTAACAAGTACATACATCAATCACTTGTTAAAAATATAGATTGCGACTGTAGCATTGAAGATGAAGGTTGGTGTGAAGATGAAAATTTTCTTATACAGTATGCTAGAAAGAATATTTCATTTCAAACAATTTGTGATGGATTTACTGAACTAATTCCGATAATTATCGAAGAACAAAATGAAACAGATGAAACAGAATGTGAACAATGGTCATGTAATAATATTTATACTCATTGTGATGGTTTATGGAATTGCCCACATGGTGAAGATGAAGTTGGTTGTGATTTATCTTCAACATTAAATTGTTCTTCAGATCATCACAAATGTGTTTCACTTCATACGAATGAACTCATTTGTCTTCCTGTTAAGCAAGGAAATGACGGCAAGATTGATTGTCTTGGTGCTACTGATGAACCAAAATTATGTCAACGAAAAAATCAGATATCATTTTATGATAACTTTTATTGCATAAATTCAAGTAGCGTATCATGTATTGACTCTTCACGTCTATGCAATCAAGGTGCAAGTTGTGAGCATGAAGATGATGAGAAATTTTGTATAAAAAATCGAACAGATATTTCTATACACGGCAGTATTTGTCTTTCATCTTACTCATCGATTCGTTCTGATGTTGAACAGTTCTTATGTCACGAAACAAAACTGAAGATAAAACAACATGTTAAATATTTTTCATTGAAAGGAATGAGTAAATCCGTCCAAGATCAAACTCAGAATTCAATAAAATCCAAATTTTTAAGTTCATCTCACATCGAAAAGTCTCATCAACATGAGCTTCGATGTCATCGTGGTTTTGACTTACGAATCTGGCTAAATAATGAAAAGAACTTAACAACGAATGCATGTCTTTGTCCACCTAGTTTTTATGGTGACATGTGTCAATATCAAAATCAACGAGTTAGTTTAACCATTAAATTTCGAGTATTATCAGATTCTTGGTCAACATTATTTGCAATAATTATTTCACTTATCGATGATAGTGAAGAAAGAATTATTCATTCATATGAACAATTTACTTATTTGTCAATAAGAGATTGTAAAATTAAATTTAATATTTATTTACACTACTCAACTCGACCAAAAAATGAAACTAAAAATTATGCTATACAAATTGATATTTATGAAAAAATTTCATTAACCTATCGAGGAAGTTTATTGTATCCAATAATATTTCCATTTTTACCTGTTCATCGTTTAGCATATATAGCTGATATTCCACGAAATAATGAAGATATTCAAACTTGTTTTAATTCTCAATGTATTCATGGAAGATGTATGATATATACGAATAATCCACAAATTAATAGTTTTTGTCAATGTAATCGAGGATGGTCTGGACGACATTGTACTATCCCATATAATTCCATGTGTTCATCTGATTCAATATCAATGGGTGTGTCTGCTTACAATCGATCTATATGTCTTTGCCCTATTAATAAATTCGGTAATCGATGTCTTCTTAACGATACAATTTGTCAAATGGATAAAAATTTATCATGTCAAAATGGTGGTCAATGTATTCCTACTGATGAATATATGATATCGACTAGAAAATTTATGTGTATTTGTTCAAAAGGTTATATTGGTGATCGATGCGAAATAGATGATACCAAAATAATTTTATCATTTCAAAAAAGTATTGTTTTATCTCAATCAATATTTATTCATTTTATTCAAGTTATTAATAATAGTATACCGATGAGAACAACAACTTTTCGAAAAATTCCTCTTACACAAAATTCATTTACAATTTATTGGTCACGCCCATATAATATTATTTTCATTGAACTTCTAAATAAAATTTATTATTTAGCTGTTATTCAAAACAAATATGAGCGATCAGCAACAAGTACTAAAATGATAAATCCATCAGATCGTTGTCAACATATAAATGAATCATTTAATGAAACTTTTGCTCAGATGAATGTTCTTCGTCGTATCAAATATTATCATTTACCATGTCAAAACTATTCATTAAATCTTTCTTGTTTTTATGATGATCGTCATATTTGTTTATGCTATGATTATGAACAACAACGTTTAGCCAATTGTTTTGACTTTGATCATAATATGAAATTCAATTGTCTAGGTCAGAGTGTCTGCGAAAATGAAGGTCAATGTTTTCAAGATACTCCAGATTGTCCACAAAGATCAATATGTATTTGTCCATCGTGTTTTTATGGAACACGATGTCAATTTAGTTCAAGTGGATTTGGTTTATCACTTGATGCTATATTAGGCTATCATATTCAACCACATATTAATCTTAAACATCAGCCAAATATTGTAAAAATTAGTTTAGCATTGACTATAATCTTTATGGTAGTAGGATTTATCAATGGAGTTTTAGCTTTAATTACATTTAACAATAAAATTATATGTAAAGTTGGATGTGGTTTGTATCTATTAGGTTCATCAATTACAACTTTACTTACAACGATTATATTTGGATTAAAATTTTGGATACTTATTGTTGCACAAATGACATTTGTATCTAATCGATTATTTTTACGAATTCAATGTATGTCTCTTGATTTTATTTTACGAGTTTGTCTTAATATGGATCAATGGTTAAATGCTTGTGTTGCTATAGAACGAGCAGTAACAATAATAAAAGCAACTCAATTTCATAAGAAAACAAGTAAAAAAATAGCAAAAATAGTTATTGTTATTCTTGTGATTTTTACTATTGGTACTTCTATTACTGATCTTCTCTACCGACGTTTAATTGAGGAAGACAATGAAGATTATAAACGAATATGGTGTATTGTTAGTTATTCATCTAGTTTAAAAACATTCAATTCTATTATGCATACTGTTCATTTCTTGACTCCAGTTATCATTAATCTACTTGGAGTTATTATCCTTATAACCAGAAAATCTCGTCAACGATCAATTTTTCAAATTAATAGAAATTTTAAAGAACTTTTAAAACAACAATTTTTAGAACATAAAAATTTATTGGCTGCTCCAATTCTATTAGTTATTCTTGCATTACCACGTTTAATCTTTTCATTTGTATCGAGATGTATGGAATCAACAAATGATGCATGGTTATTTCTTATTGGATATTTTCTTCCATTTATTCCACCTATGCTTACTTTTGTTGTATTTATATTACCATCAAAGTTTTACAAACAACAACTTCATAAATCTCTTGCTGCTTATCGAACTAATGTACAAAGACAATTAAACTATATTATATAAAAGTAATTAAAATGATTTTGTTGAATAGGTTTTTTCCAAATATTGCTCGACAAAATAACGTAGTTAAGTATTTTAGTATTGTTATTAGATGTCAGAAATATTCCAGAGAATAAAGTTCTGAACTCTATGCATTTATCAGATGAGTATATGTCGTCGTGTCTGAAATTCTCCGGTTTCGACTCGATAGGAATCGATTTTACGACTAATTCGATGAACTGCTCATATATTTTATAGCTTTCACACTTGCTGTAAAACTAAAGCAGGACGCAAGAAATTTTCTATAATGGCTTTATATAATAGTCTTTCATTTATTAAGAGAAATACAGGCATAGGTCTTGTTTTAAGCGCCGTATTAGCAACTATAAAACAGTCCATTTTGTTTTTTGATCAACATTTCCTATTGAGAGAAAGCATAAAGCACTTAAATTTCTTATATTAATTTTACACAACAGAAAAGTTGTTTAAGCATTGTTTTTCTAGACAGAAAATATTGGTCAAAACAAAAGAAAATCTTTTTCTTTGTTGTCGCTAGCGTAATGGTTAATATAAGAGAGACGATCGAACATCTGTCCAAGGCTTAAGTAATATTTTTAGAGGACTATCATAAGAAAGTGCTTATATCCAATTTCTATTATGAAATTGAATTATTCTCATCTTGCAAAAAAACATACTATTTCTTTTTTAGATCATTCATTCGGATATCATATGAAGATTCTGTTATTGTGAAACAATTAAAAACAGTTTATTGTTGTCTGTGTGGATTTCATTTTATGTAATATTTGTCTTTTTGCTTTATCTTTTCTTAATATGCATTGTAGATGAAACCTTTAATAATTTGATGTATTCTTTTTAATTCCGCGGATTCAATGTTGCTGCTAAAGTGAATGCGAGTCTATATTCTTTTCTTTGTGTGTATCATCAATAAAACAATATGTTTCTGCAATCACATATAATTTAGGAGCTCCCATAGTTGTTAATGAAGCATCAGCATCGTCAAGAATGTGATTCACTAAATTCAGATATGTTGCAGAACGACGATTGATATAACAAAAGAAATCAATTCTTTTTGGTACTGGCAAACACTGATCAACAAGAAACTTAAGACTTCTATAGATCCAGTACATTGATCGATGTTCACTCAAAGCGAGATACTTTGAATCTATACAATTTGCTTGTAAAATGTGTTCTTCCTTTGCATCAGCGAGAAAATAGATCGATGAAGTGAAGTCTGCTGCACTGACTTTCTCAACGAACCGTAGATAATGTGCGATAAGGAACTAGTACTGATTTGCCTTGACTCCCATCATCAGTTCAACTTCTAAATAAAATTGTCTGAAGCAATAGAATATCATCTAGTCGAGAGACACTCTCCAGTGCTTCGAGAACGCTGTCTGTCGTCTTTTTATTGCGTAAAGTAAATTCACTGGCGTTTAATTTAGAATATCCAAGTCTGACTGTAAGATAGTTTCTGGTGTAATCAGCTACTCCCAACCAAAATAGTCCTACATCTAGACATAATCGATAACGGTCTAATGTGCTCTGAATAGATGCAACATCTTGACCAAAGTGATGAAAATTATTTTTTTCCTGTTCACTCAATGGGAAGGAATCTCGATAGTGTTCACCATATGCTTTGCCAAGTTCAGTGACGAACCCTATACTCGTCGAAATAAAATTTGCACCATGATCTGCCGTACCTTGCAGTTGAACCAGAACAATCATTCGTACTTTATGTAGATGATATTGTGCGATGAAACTACTATCCGTAAAATTAGTTCCTATCACATGATAATCGACACCAACTTCGTAGCCAGATGAAAGTATCGTCATACTGCACATCAACAAAACGATCATTTTTGTGAGATTAGAACATACAGTCTCTAATATCGCAGTACGCTATGAGTTACTAATTATAGACGAGCGTTGCCTGCTGCTGATGAACACTACCAGGTGCTGCAGTTTTGATCTAATCCTTTCGCTTTAGCTATCTTTCGGACTCTGCCGAGCACATGCGCTTTTTCTCAGTTGCGATGAGTATAGTGGCAAATATCGTTATATTAGAATGGGTGTGGGTGTGGGTGTGAGTGTGGGTGGGTGTGGGTGTGGGTGTGGGTGTGGGTGTGGGTGGGTGTGGGGTGTGGGTGTTCCCGTCGAGGTTGATGAAGGTCAAACACCCCCACCCCACGCCCACACCCCCGCCCCCCCCCCCCCGCCCCCACTCCCACCCCACACCCACACCCCACACGCCACACCCACCCACACCCTATCAAACAATCTACTAGAGTTATTTTTATCTCTACTACTCGCATTGAATGTTGGATAAGTCGATTGAAGTTCAATCGATTACTTTTCATCATCTTTAGCTGCGTTTGCTTGTTTTTTGCAACCTAGTTCCGTTTTAGTTCGTTTTTTTTAGCTAATGATCCATGCTAAGTTTTTCTATGTACATTTTACTTTTTGATAAAAAAGATGAAAAATAGGAGAAGTGGGTGTGGGTGTGGGTGTGGGTGGGGGTGTGGGTGGGGGTGGTGGCGTGGGGGTGCGGCTGAGGCTCAGCGCTGACGTGCAGCA
>CAJNSZ010000115.1:107759-144767 GCA_905329745.1 Rotaria sp. Silwood2
ATAAAAAAAAGAAAAGAAAAAGAAAACAGACAAAAAAAGAACGAATTAAATATGAACTTCACAAATATCTATTTATCTATTCATTTGTCTCTATAATAAAATTACATAGATTATGTTTCATATGAAATATCTATTCAGTTTCATTCTCTTACATTTCATTTTTGCTACTCCACAAATCAATCTTCATTATACAGATTGGCTAAGTGAAAATGAAATTAATACTGTATTACAACACAATTGTTTGCGTGTTGCTGCTTCTATTGATGAAACAAATATTAATCATCAAATTATATCTTATTGTATGAATGAATTGCCATCAAAATTTCATATAGAAGACAATGATATCTTTCCAAAGTTTACATTTGGTGAACTTTCGAAATTGAGTATTACTAGTCAACAATTATATCTTTGGTCAGCACCGATCGATCTTGTTGAACGTTATCAATTCTATTTAAATCAATTATTAACATTCAATGCTATATCTCTCGAAAAACAAGTTTTCTATAATTGTACACTACCAAGATTTGGTTCTATGTGTCAATATGAAATTATTTATTATCATTCAAATCATTCATCTTTATATGAAATAATTCGTGATTATTATCTTTCATATGAATATAATTCTACTAATTTCACCTGTTATAGTCATTTACAATGTAATCGTGGTCCTTTTCCAGCATGTTTAGATTGGAGTGAAATATGTGATGGGCAAGTGCATTGTCTCGATGGTGATTTTGATGAAGAACATTGTTGGAAACTTGAAATAAATGAATGTAGTGATAATGAATATCGATGTACTAATGGACAATGTATACCACAGTCATTTTTTCGAGATGATATTAATACTCCTGATTGTCTTGATGGTTCTGACGAAGTTCCAAAATATGGTGGAGCATTGACCTACTGTAATAAAGTCATGCCATCATTTGATTGCGAAGAAAGGATATGTCAGTATACTTTCGTGACAAGTTCTTGTGTGTCACAACGCAAGACCTTACTATTGAAAGCAATCTATTCTGCTAAAGACAATTCGATATCTGAACAATGTTGGTCAGCATTTAAATGTCTCTTAGAAGTATCTGGCTCAGAAGTGCCATTTTGTACTAATATTTGTCAAAATTTCGTTTGTGTTGAGATCATACAAAACACATGTCCGGATATGTTTTACATTCCGAATGTTCCGATTTTTTTTGGTCACATTTACCTTGCACACACAATAAATGATTCATTAGTTTTCGCCAAAAGACATTTCGCACCACCTTATGTATGCTATGACAATTCTCGTTATGATGAGTATTTTATTGATTGCCCAAAATTCTTTTTTAAAAATAGAACATGTTTTCGTCCTCCTGTGCTAGGGTCTCATATGACTTTGGCGACTGCATGGGAGCCAAGATATCATAAGCCGTTATTACAACTACACAGAGACTTGAAGAAATTTAGCCTAATTATTAACTATACTGCTACAATTTGTAATGCACCAAACATGTATCACTGTTTGAATTCGGTCAAATGTATCTCAGTAAATCGTCTCATGGATCGTAGACACGACTGTCCTCACAGTGATGACGAAAACCTAACGCAAATCATTTACGCTAATTTAACGAAACTTTTAAAAAACCATTTCAAATGCGAAATGGCTAACAAGATCATACATCAATCACTTGTTCAAAATGATAATTGCGAATGTCAACTTGCAGACTACGATTGGTGTGACGATGAAGACTTTCATATTCACTATGTCAGAAAGAATATTTCATTTTCAACTATATGTGATGGATTCATTGAACTCATTCCAATAACTATCGAAGGACAAAATGAAACAGATGAAACAGAATGCGAACAATGGTCATGTAATAATATTTATACTCGTTGTGATGGTTTATGGAATTGTCGGCATGGTGAAGATGAAATTGGTTGTGATTTATCTTCAGCATTAAATTGTCCTTCAGATCATCACAAATGCGTTTCACCTTACACAAATCAACTTACATGTCTATCTGTTGAGAAAGCAAATGATGGCAATATCGATTGTCTTGGTGCTACTGATGAACCAATATTATGTCAAACGAAATATCAAGTAAAATTTGCCAATAATTTTTACTGCATGAAACAAAACCAACAGTCATGTATTCCTTCTGAATTTCTATGTAATGGTGACACATTTTGTGATCATGGCAATGATGATGAAAAATTTTGTGTAAGCAATCGCTTAAATATTTCTATCTATTTGGGTATTTGCCATTCGTCATATTTTTTTAATCGTTCTGATGCCGAGCAATTTTTATGTCATCAAACAAAGTACAAGATAAAGCAACAAATTAAATATTTTTCATTGGATGGAATGAGCAAACCTGTAGAAGGTCAAACTAAGAATGTGATAAAACCGATATTTTCAAGTTCATCTATCATCGAACTATTTCATCAACACGAATCTCGATGTCATCGTGGTTTTCATTTACGTATATGGTTAAACAATGAAAAGAACTTAACAACAAATATATGTCTTTGTCCACCTAGTTTTTATGGTGATCAATGTCAATATCAAAATCAACGAGTAAGTTTGACTGTTAAATTTCGAGCATTATCAGATTCTTGGTCAACATTATTTTCAATGATTGTTTCACTTATTGATGATAGTAATGAAAGAATTATTCATTCATATGAACAGTTCACTTATTTGTCGATAAGAGATTGTAAAATCAAATTTAATATTTATTTGCTTTATTGAACTCGACCAAAAAATCAAACAAAAAATTATGCAATACATATTGATATCTATGAAAAAGTTTCATTATCTTATCGAGGAAGTTTATTATTTCCAATAATATTNATGAAATTATTCATGATTATTATCGTACATATGAATATAATCCTAATCATTTTACCTGTTATACTCATTTACAATGTAATCGTGGTCCTTTTCCAGCATGTTTAGATTGGAGTGAAATTTGTGATGCACAGGTCAATTGTCTCGATGGAGAATTTGATGAAGAACATTGTTGGCAAATTGAAATAAATGAATGTAATGATAATGAATATCGATGTACTAATGGACAATGTATACCTCAGTCGTTTTTTCGAGATGACAGTAACACTTCTGATTGTCTTGATGGTTCTGACGAAATTCCAATAATCTTTGAACAAAGTTACAAATGTAAGACAGATATACCATCATTTGAATGTGAAGAAAAGACATGTCGATATACATTCATGACAAGTTCTTGTGTTCAACAACGCAAAACCTTACTTTTGAAAGCGATCTATTCTTTTAAAGGCAATTCGACATCTGAACAATGTTGGTCAGCTTTCAAATGCCTTTTAGAAGTACCAGATTCAAAAGAGCCCTTGTGTACTGAAATTTATGAAAAACCAGCATGTGTAGAGATCATTAACAACACATGTCCAGATATGTTTTACATTCCGAATATTCCTCTTTTTTTTGGTCACATTTACTTCGCACATACAAAAGATGATTCATTACATTTGGTCGATAGCAATTCTGTACCACCTTACGCATGCTATAGCAATTCTTATTATGATGAGTATTCAATTGATTACCCAAAGATTTTATTCAAAAATAAAACATGTTTCCGTCCTGATATGCTACACTCTTCAATGATTATGTCCACTACATGGGTGGATAGATATGACCCACCTTTACACCACCTATTCGAAGAATTGAATAGGTTTAATCTAATTACTAATTATACTTCTGAGATTTGTAATAGATCAAACATGTACCAATGTTTTAATTCGTTAAAATGTATCTCAATAAGTCGTCTCATGGACAATATAGTCGATTGCCCTCACATAGATGACGAAAATAAAACGCAAATCAATAATGCTAATTTAACAACATTTTTAAAATATCATTTCAAATTTCAAATAGCTAACAAGTACATACATCAATCGCTTTTTAAGAATGGATATTGCGAGTGTAAATTTGAAGGTGAAAATTGGTGTGAAGATGAAGATTTTCATATACAATATGCTAGAAAGAATATTTCATTTCAAACTATTTGTGATGGATTTACTGAATTGATTCCGATAATTATCGAAGGACAAAATGAAACAGATGAAACAGAATGTGAACAATGGTCATGTATTAACATTTATACTCGTTGCGATGGTTTATGGAATTGTCCACATGGTGAAGATGAAGTTGGTTGTGATTTATCTTCAACATTAAATTGTTCTTTAGATCATCACAGATGTGTTTCACTTCATACGAATGAACTCATTTGTCTTCCTGTTAAGCAAGCAAATGATGGCAAGATCGATTGTCTTGGTGCTACTGACGAGCCAACATTATGTCAAAAAAAGTATCGAGTAAGTTTGTTGGATAATTTTTACTGCATACATTCAAGACGTCATTCATGTATTGATTTCCAACAGCTATGTAATAATATTGCATTTTGTGATTATGAAGATGATGAAAAATTTTGCGTAAAAAATCGAACAAATATTTCCACATATGACAGTATTTGTCGTTTGCCTTATTCATCTATTCGTTCTGATGTTGAGCAGTTTTTATGTCACGAAACAAAATTCAAGATAAAACAACAAATTAAATATTTTTCATTGGATGGAATGAGCAAACCCGTCGACGATCAAACTAAGAATATAATAAAACTCAAATTTTCAAGTTCATCTCACATTGAAATGTCTGATCAACATGAGCTTCGATGTCATCGTGGTTTTGATTTACGTATCTGGTTAAACAATGAAAAGAACTTAACAATAAATACATGTCTTTGTCCACCTAGTTTTTATGGTGANAAAATCATTTATATATGTTCTGTTTGGTTTTTGTTACATTTTATATTAAACTACTCGAATAGATTTTACTAAAAGTATTTAAAAAAAGATTTGTTTGTTTGTTAATCGAAAAACATTCTGTGAATTTCAGCAAGTCAAATCAAACAGCTGATTTTATATGCTTCGAAAATTTTACCAAAAAAGAATATTTGAAAGTGATCACTCACTATTATTAAACTCTTGTTCACTAAGATCTTGTCTGACAAAAAAAAATGAATCCACATAGTTAATAAAATTACATTTTGGATGATTATTTATTAATAGAACTTTGTTTTTTTTTTCTCAAATATTGTAAAGTTATTTCAATAAAACAAAAATGCAATTCTAAAAATATTCAATATTAAAATAAATATAATTTTTTTTCACTTGTAAGCGGCAAGCTTTTATTTAGACAAATTATATGATATAACTAAGTTAATAATAATCAATAAATTTCAATGATTTACCTGTCTGATTATCGATCACCTTGGATTTTTCTATTCTTGGATCTGTTATAGTTTCTTGTATAACACCATCTAAATAACAATCTTTTTGACATACTTTTTTATATATGACTTTCTTCTCATTGTTTACGTCGACTATTTGTAAACACTTTTTACTAATACAAATCATGCTTGGGCGGGCGAATGGTACAATGTTAATGATATTTTGAAGCAATTGATGTGCGGCATTTGTCGTTTTTTTAGGTAGATTTTGCTTATATTCATTAGCAAGTTGAATATTTTGTTGAATAAGTCTTATTGTTTCAGCAATAGGACGCGAAAGTTTTTTAATGAGCTGTTCGGCTGAATTTAAAGAAAGTGTATTTGCGACAGCATGAAGTGGACATTGACATATATAAGTAATAAGACGTTCATATTCTTTAATAGTATAATCCCAACTTTTTTTATAAATTTGAATTTGTTCATCATTAATTTGTATTCCATCGTTATATAATGCAAGGTAACGAAATGTTTCATTGTCTAATAAAAATGTATTACTTTTTGAAAAAGGTATTTCTTGATTATGTTTATCACGATATTCTTTTATAAGTACTTGAAGAAGCTTATTCGAACTACCTGGCATATAAAATGTTGATCGAGCATTTGTTAAGACAAATGTTATATTTTCAGCTACACTGGCATGTAAATAATAAAGAATTTGTTTAATAAAAAGTCTAAATAGTATTGTCAAACGTTCTTCATTTGGTTTAAGAAAAATACATATGCCATTTAAATGTTCATAATAAGAAATATATGTTAAAATTTCAAATAAATTTTCATTGTCTTGTTGAGAACCTCTTGTATCACCCATACCAGGTGTATCAATTAATCGTAAATTTCGCTCACCAAATGGAAAAACAAAACTTCTACATTGTTGTGTACATGATTGACCATTGTCGTTAACTTTTTCATGACTTTTTTTATCACTTATATATATTGTTTTTTCTTCGAACGTTTCTGAATCAGTAAAATGAATTGAAGTTGGAATAATGACTTGCATTTCATCATGGATTGCTTCATCAAAAGTACTGTTAGCAAGATAATTAGCTAAAGAATTAATAAATGTTGTTTTTCCTACGCCGGTTTGTCCCAATAAAAGAATATTTATTTCTTGGTCCGGAGGACAGTTTTTATTTACTTTTAAAGTGGATGATTTTGGTCGTGCTGTTGAATCGCCCATGTTTTTTCTCTATTTTTTTAATACTAAAATAAAGAAATAGAACGACTGTTAAAATATCTTGACTTTAAATTTAAAACAAAAGCATTTCAAAATCATATTAACAATAGAAACTGGCAGATTTGTCTAGGAAAAATCTAACAGGTTCTGCTCTAAAATTAAGAGTCAATTATGACTTGATTATTATACTTAGGACAGTCTAAAAGTACTGAGAGTGATACTTTAGTTCCATATTAAAATTTCGATAAGATCTGTTTCGTAATCATATGTGCTGGTTGCATTAATACTGATTTAAAAAAAATAGGAGTGAGTATTTCTTGAATAACTTTCGACAGAAGCAAGATATAGAACTGCCATTTTTACCGTTGGAAAGAAGAAATGACGATGTATCGAGTCGTATATTCCAAGATTTTCTGATCTGTTTTTTTGTAAGGTTTTCAATTAACCTTTTTAAGAACAAACCAATCTGGTACATTATTTACAGTAAATTTTCAATGATCAAGTATAAAGTTAAACCTCTAAGCTAAGATCTACAAAGTGCGAAAGGCTAAGATTAATAATATGTATTCTAGTCGAGCGTCTAATACAATTTTCTCGTAAAATCTGTGGAAAAAGCTCATTTTTATGCTTTTTCCTTTTTATCATAAAAACAAAAACATCTTCCCGACAGTTAGAAAATTGAATGAAAATACTTTAGAAATCAATATTAGAAAACTCTACAATATATGATTAGATACATCTTCATCTTTTTTTTCAAACAGTGAAAACCCTAGTTCTCTATCTTGCTTCTATCAAAATTTATTCAAAAAATCCTCACTAGCATTCATAAAGCTGTGGCACATGCGAACAAAACACATCTTATCGAAATTTTATTATTAGAACATTAGTTGAAGTATGATCAAATAGCATAGACAAATAGAACATTCTTTTCTCTATCAGACTATATAGAGATGAAGTTTCTTCAAGGTTTTTATAAAGAACTAAAGTACTACTCTCACTACTTTTAAAACTGCCCTAAGTAATATTATCGTTGAGATTGTCTGAGACATGCCAAGGGTGTGTTAGTCGCCGAATACAGGTAAGCGATAAAAAAAAATACCTCTCTTCTTTGGAACGATTATCAGATTCAAACTAAAAGAATTTCTTGAAATCAAGAGTATGATTTGAATTCGAAAACTGTGGGCTCGATGGGCTCTACTTAACAATAATTTATATCACAAATTGATACTTCACTTTGTAAAAATTGTCGTTTTTCCAACTTACATTACCTCATTTGTAATCTTACTTCAGTGTAAAATAATGCAAGAGAAAAACAAAAAAGTCTTTGGTATAACAATGCACGTGTTGTGAAAAAAAAACCAGTAAAAAAATAAAATTGCAAACGTCGTTTATTTCTTTCTTCTCGAGATTCATTTACATGAAAAGAAACAAAAAGAACTTTTTTCACGATGAGTCATTTATCTAAATAATCGTGATAATGTTATTCTTATTTCAGAACTGAACAGAATTCAATCACTTTTTTTGTCTGCTTTTTCTTAAATATTTCATTATCTCTGTGTAAACAATAATAAAAAGTTTTAAAATAAATAGTTTTCATTAAGAAATGTTATAATATTCATAACTCGGATATCGAGATTCACAACATCACTATTAGGAGATTCACTTCATGAATTCGCGGTATTCACATACTGCTAAATTAGCAATTCTGACTGAATATAATGCAACGATATGGATATCTAAATCGATACTTATATATGAGTATCGGATTGAGTATTTCCTTTGATGGAAATGATGCCTTGTAGCTCGTTCTAACTCAGCGTATGGATATTATGACATCTCTCTTTTCATGAATCATAATAAATTATATAAATGTTTTTTGGAATCAATTAAAATTTATTTCGATTGTTATTAAACATTCTAATTTTTCATTCCATTGATCATTCAATTCTTTAGTAATTTCATCTAATTCAAAAACAGTTTACTTGAGTATCAAATATGTATGATTAACTAATTAAATAAAAATAATGGCAAACAAAAGAATTTAGTGAAATTGTGAGTTAGTTTCAGTCCAAGTTATGTACCGAATAAAAAAAAGAAAGCTGCTGTTAGATCGTTCGGTGTCATGTGCGTTATACCGTCAGCAACACGAACAAATGCACGATAGACGCATGCATCAAATCTTAGCGAAGGCTCAAAAAATAAAATCGAATATAATGTGTTAGCATAAAACAATATGAGAAATTATAGAGTACAATGGATCACGATGAATGTTGTATTTTTCGTGTAAGATTACTATTTCATGCGAATCATAACTTAGCAGTTTCTAATATGTCAATGTGTCATTTTAAGCTCTTGTAGAAAATGAAATTTCAGAATAAACTATCTTTTGTCTCACAACTGCTCATTTCTTGAGACATGAGCTCAAAGAATCTTGTCTCCAATGCTAGTGTCGTTTCTGTTTGCAGGATCCTACCAGGAGTTACTCTCGACTCTATTAAGGATTTTCACAAAAATAGCAGACAGGATTTTGTCAAAATATTATCAACCTCTAGTCAAGATCTGTTCTGGATGCTGCTAAGAGAAACCAGTTAAGAACTGGATGTACGAAGATTTGCAAGCTGAAGGTCCAGAGATTGATACTCAATGTGTTTATTTCTTTTCTATTTTCTTTAGAAAATCCTGCAAAGATTCTGTCAAGAAATCTGAATATATCTTCGAGGAAACCTAGTGAGACTCTTGTAGGATCCAGATCTAAAAACAATGGAAAGCTGTTCAAAATCCGACTAAGATCTTGTTTCGAATTCCTATCGAAATCTTTGACATTTCGTAGCTCTTCGTTTCTTTCAAGATTAACGGTCTTCTGAACAAAGTCATGATTTTTAATAGAGCAGTAAACTGCTTAGAATCTTGAAACTTCGTGATTACAAACTTTCTTTGGGATTTACTCGCTTCTTCAGAAAAAAACCGGCGAATCTTTGCAAGATTTTGCTTGCATCTGTCAAGGATCTAGTGTGAAAACACAACAAATTTTCGATAGAGTTGAATCTGTTTATTCAAATTGTTTGAAGTTCAGGCTCCGTGTCCTGTGAAATGCAAGAAGATCATAAAGAGCTGTGTTACAACAAAGCATTCAGTTAAAAATAAAAGAATCATTTTCAAGGATAAGTGATAGATGCAATGTATCCAACTGAGTTGATGTCACAAGTATACATTCCACTTGTTTGATTTGTAAATGTGTGAGTAAAAGTTTCTGTATTCCTCGATAGTTTTCGAACAAAGACGTTCGCAATAAGAGGATTGCTCTCATTAACAACGTCATCAAAAAAGACCACTTCCAAGCAGATATGATACGTGCCCCACGGAATTTGAGCATCAACATCCCAAAAGACATTTTCTGGTCCTGTAAGTTCACTCGTTACATCCATCTGACCATAGTCTGCAAATTCTGTTGGTTCGGTTGGATACATTGGAGAAATGTTCCAACCATTGGGAGTCTGCACATCAAGATCACAGTTGCCCGGCCGTGACCAAATAATTGTAATGGCTAAATTTCCCGTGTACAAACATGTGCCGTTGAAACATATTTGTCTGTCTGCGCATGGTGCTGAGCATGACGATGATGCTGTACTTTCCGCTAGAGATATTCAAGATTATTATGTACGGCATGTTCACATTTATGAATCAACAAAAGCGACTAAAATTTATAGTACAGTAGTATATGTTTTCTTCGAGCTCAATATATTAATTCTGCATCAAATAGAATTGCAATGCAACACAGGACGAAGCACTTTGTACTGTGAAAAGTTCTCTTAAAATCGATGCATTGATTTCAAAATATAGAACCGAAAAAATGATGTCGTTGATCACTCTACGATCAAAAGGAAAAATTTAGAAATGTACTTGTGCTAACATCAGCTCGTGCAGATCTAAAACTTTACTATATCTGGCAGCGGAGCCAAGTGGGAGCTGAGACTTCCCCTGGGATTGAGCCATTTTCATTGGATTCCTGAGTCGCCACTAACTAAAAGGATCTTATTACTCAAACGGAGTAAAAATTAGTTCTTGTTACAATATTAAGTCAAATGTGGTATATGAACTGTGTTGCTTTTGAAAGAATCTATTCATTTTTGGTTCGACAATAATCAATCTAATATCACATGATCATTATTTGAGCAGTGAAAATGTTGAATCTGCATATTTGTGAGTCTTCCTTTTTTGTTATCTTTTTCGCAGAGATGAGGTTAAAAGCTGATAAAGATATTTTCACTATAGACAGACTCAATGTTCGGTTCAAGAAATGCATCAGCATAGTATAGTAGTACAGAAATATTCAAAATGGGAGAGAAAACAAAATAAAGCTTACTTGATATTGGCTGCGTAGTGCTGGTCGACACATGACTGACAGTGGAAACTAAAAACAAAAGCGAATAACTTATTTCACTTGAGAAAAGTCAAAAAAGAACAAAATTTGTCTTTTCTTCTTGCTATAACCAACAGCAAAACACTTGTATCAATTAGCAGAATCTCATTTTACAGAAGTTGGCTTTAATGCTTGTTGACAATTATATTTCACCAAATTGCTGAAAGTCATTGATCCCTTGGGTTCGACACACATTATCCTTTATACACTGAAACTTTTTATATTCTGTTCTAGTCAATGTAAACGGCAAATTTTGAAAACAAAAGAGATTCTCGCTTTTTTTCGTCTAACAAATACAATATTTGCTTGGAAGCCTTTCAGAAAAATTTCTGCGATTGATCATTTGTACTTTTTGAGTCTACTTCGAATTAGTGTCAAAAAATTCCACAAGGAATGAATCAGCGTACCTACGAAACTGGCCGTGATTATCTTTGAAATTGCAACCGTCGAGAAAATTCCAATAGTTGACAGAACAACAAGAATGATTGGTGTGATAAGTCCAATAATAATTAGCAAGAGCTTCAGATTCGGATAATCATGGCACATGCTTGTCAAGTATCGTATACTCGTCTTTGACCTTAGTCTCATGTAAAATTAAAATAAAATATAATTAGTTCGATGAACTTATGCAAAATATTATGAGATCAATTCTTCTGTAACAAGTAAACCTCCTATATCTTGGGATAACCAAAAAAGGTTTTGCTAGATCGTAAGAGCATCTACAAACTTCAGACATTGACGATGAAAGATAATTTTAAATTCGGTAAATTCTTAGATAAACTAGAGAGTCATACGGATTGCGCATCTTTTGAAAGTTTTAGCTCAGTTCGACGAGTTGTTCAAGATACAGCTGTGCCACACGACGACTATTGCAACACTCGTGTTTTATCTGTGTTTTGAAACGATTTTATTTATTGACCACTAAAACTTAGCATTATCATTTAAGCGTAAACATACACTGGAATTCGATATTTTCAGAAACAAAAACCATGTTTTTCTGCTACAGAACAAGAAAATTGGAACTTTTCATCAAAATTGCATGGGAAACTTCAGTCGATTGATACACATTCTCAGATTTTACACGTTTTTCTTTGGTAAATATAAGCAAAATATTGGTCAAGTGTGTTCAGTGTGGTAGTCATTCTAAACATTCAAATTTCCGTCATCTGACCAGGATGAAATTCTTTTCATAGACATAAGGTGGAACTTTTTTTTATCGATCTCATATTTGGACTCATGAATAAGACTCGATGAGATTAGTTAAGGCTTAAAACGAATTGCACCAATACTCTAACTAGACAAAATTATACCTAAAGGTATTGATAATCTCAAACACGCCGATTTGATAACCTTTTGTTGTGGCATACTATCGGCCCTTTGTCTCTACATATCTCGAGAGAAATACATTGATGCGAACTAAACTTTTTATAATATTGTTATGTTCAGAGTTTAATTTGTTGGCAAATATTTAAAGCAAAGGTCTCATAATTCATTCGTTTTCAGTCATGTCAAATCTGAAGGTCTAAAATCTTCGTGAAATATTCATAACTCGACCAAGGTAGGCTGCGAGCGTGACCTTGCATAATCTCTTTAAATTTGAGTTATGGGTCGAACTATGAGCTCGATCAATGCTGGTCAACTGGAAATGTCCTATTATCAGTGTTATTTTGCGCTAAAAACTAATTAATAAAAAACATTCCAATTTATACTCATGCGAAAAAACTGGATTGATTTCCAAGAATACAGTTTAAAGAGCTCTTTGTATGGTGAGACCTTGAGTGTGTTTTACCAAAATTTTACATATGTTTGTCAAAAAAAATGAGGAGTAGTATGTGAGAATGAGTATGCATCGATTGATGCGTCGTACGCTTAGTCTTCACACAGAATTCTTATTTTTGTGTTCTATCACGATTCTAGAGTATAGAGAAAAAACATATTCGTTTCTGTCAATGGCAAACTTCTATATCTATTCACACTGAAACTTAAGAAGGCAGTTTCCTCTGCTGAATAAGTAAAATCGCTCAAGAATATGGTTAAAATATGGATACCACAATCGTGACTTTGTAATAGACTTGTATTTTAAAAAACTTATTCGATTGCGCTGAAACTTTCAGAAGATGTACAACTCACATAGTTCTATAGCATACCTAGAAACTAGCTCAATGTAAGATTTACTTCAATCGTCAGTGTATAGAGAGTGTTTGCTTTTTTTTCCAGAGACTCACTTTTGAGCGAGAGGCAATTATATTTTCATAGATGAAACAATTTCTTCGCAAGTTAAATAAATGATGCGTGCTGTCAAGGAGCATAATAAATGTGAGACGCTCTTTTTAAGATTACTTCTATCGTTTCTTTTCTATGCAAAAAAAAATTATATAAAAATAACAACAAGTCGATTATTAATCGATTAGAGTCAACAAACAATCAAAGATATTGCAATTCCATTGATTATTTTGATTATTTATGATTGAAACCAATTTAAAGTTGTGTAAAAACATCATTTTTAATCAATTTCGTGTGATGATAAGCGGTGTTTATATGATTATTAAATCGATTTTAATCAAAAGTAATCATAATAATCAATGAAATTTAGATATTTTCTGTTATTTTTTGATTATAATCGATGTAGAATCGATTTCTCGCGCCAATGTGGTTTTTAATATGAGTTTGTTGGTATGTCTACCTACAAATTGAAGAGACCAATCATGGCAAAGTTAAATTCTTCATGCTAACATATTGTTGCATTAATATATTCGTATAATTGATTTCGAGATTGAGTTAGACGCAGGAAAAAATTCAATGTTGATCCTTAGTTTGTTAAAAAAGTCAATTTCAGGCAAATATCATTGTCTTGAGCGATTAATTTAGATACATCTACGCGAATTATGATTCGAAGACTGTTTTTATTGTAGTTTGAAACTTTGACACTTGCTATCATCAACTTTTGATCCATGCTTATCGGTTTTCTTACAAAAGCTTCTTGCTTTTCATAATTAAACTTTCATTGATATTACCTCGACAAGTCTAACGCAATTCTCATATTGTTGACAGAACCAATGCTCAGCGAAAGTTACCACTCACGTAGATAATTTTGAAAAAGAGTGTTTTGATTATTTTAATGCACAGCAAAAGTACCATTTCAAGATTAAAAGAAGAGAACCAATTTGGTAAAAAACTAATGCAACAATGATTTCATGTGTAAGAACAAACCAATTTGGAAAAATAAAGTATTCAGTGTAAGTTGGTCGACTTTTTTTTCTGACGTGATTAATAGCTCTTTTTCAGTTGACAGTAAACAGTCTTGCATAAGATATATATTTGCAGTGAAGTTCTTATCTGAAAAGGTCTTAACATTGAACTTCGAGACGAGTGATTTTGTTTCATTGGTAAAACATTGATTCTTCAATGATGCATTCACCCAGAGTTGAGGTAGCATCAATATTTCGAGACAATGAAAGCCCAATTAAGAATAGAACAAAAGAACCGTCAAAAAAGGCGTTGATAATCAATTACTGCCGTTCATTCAATCTATTCGCTTTCCAGCCGCCAACTACTGATCAGTACGAAATCCGAAACCAACTGCTGTCCACCCGATTACTCTTATTTCTTTTAATCTTCTCTATTATCGTGCTTGTAACTTATACATCTCAGCAAAGCATCACTGAAACGATTAGCATATCCAAGCCAAAATTCGATCAATATCGTCAACTTGTACAGCATTATCCCACAACACTGAATTGCCCATGCGTGAATATTGCAGTGATGCACAACACATTTATTTTACTGTATCCAGATATGCATCAAGTGTGTTCTAGTGACTTTGTCAGTACTAAGTGGTTGGCACATATATATGCGGCCGCTGATCTCTATATCAGCAATGATTTTAGCTATACTGGTGGTCCTCTGTTTCAAGCACTCGCAACATTTTGTAGTTTAGCAAAGAAAAATCTGAACGATACCTTGGCTATTTTCAATACTACACGTTTCATCTCGTCCACAATGTTAGCTGAAGATCTTTTTGTTCAACGAACTCAATCAATTATTGATGCATTCAAGAGAACGACGATCAAGAGTTTCATTCAACCTTTCAATGTCGTCCGAGATATAACTCATTCAAATTATCTTATGTCCGGTTTACTGACTAATACTCTTATATTTGTGAATGATTTTTTGATGGCTATTATCGGAATCAAATATTACAATAATGAAAGCTGTAATTGCTTTCTAACATCCACATGTCTTGCACCTTTAACACGTCGATCAATGAATGGCAGCAGAATATTCACAATACCTGGTTTATACATTGGCTGTTACTTGGTTGAAGCAATGCGAAGTTCATCATTAGAATGTTTCTACAATCAAACGTGTCTAGAACAAGTTGAATTTATGCTAGAATCTCCACTGTCTTTCAATGCAACTGTACTTGATCCATCTCGAAGCCAATTTCATATTAATTCAAGCATTGATGCTCTTCTATCCAATGCCATGATTGAACGCTGGTATCAGAATGTCTCGTGGTCAAATTATTATAAACAGTGCAATCCAAACGTTTGCACGTTTACGTTTACTAATAAGTATAATATTTTATATATCATCACGACGCTTATTGGTCTTGTCGGTGGCCTATTTCAAGTTCTTAAATTAATTGTACCGCATGCTGTACGATTTATTCGACATCGAATTTTTCGTGCGATACCACCGTCTGTCACATCGCCGAATAATATGTCAGAAGGTATTGATCCATATAACGTTTACAAGTGATCCAACCCTATTTCGATTTTGTTCATGTTGATTTATTCGTGGTTGAGAAACTTTTGCAGCGTCTTTTTTAAAAATCATTTTCCTGATACCTGATAAAATTAGGTTGATCTCATACAAAAATCTACAGTGACTTTTCGAAATTCATCCTTCTGCTGTTCATAAGAATGTGTGAAAATTGATGTGACTACTTTCTGAGTGCATTGATAAGACAGTGAAAATCTGAAGAAGTTAGAAATATTTATTTTATTAGCTAAAAACAAAATCATCAAACATGTTTCGAGGAGATAAAAAAAAATGTTTAATCTTTTTTTTAAATAAGAATAGTATTTGAACGCATCAACTATCATATATCTATTAAATACAAAACCTCTGCTCAAATATTTTATGTCCGATATTCTTAGTGATCATCGCATTACATCAAGCTTTCACAAAAAACTGACACAATCCAAGGATAATTTCCAATGTATATCATCCTGAAATCATCTCTAAAATATATTAAATATAGCTATTCATACTTTGAATTCGATGTTACTAGACTTGTCCGCAATAAAAACGGAGCATATAAATGAATTTGTTCTCAGAAAATGATTTCGACAAACAGTCTTTTTTAAATAAGAACTATGATCCAAGAGGGTCTTTTTTCCAGAAACCATATCTCTAGGAAAGATACCCCGTAGTAGAAATTGAGAACAATAAACTTCGAGAAAATTCAAAGACAAATGATGTTCCTTATGCGACACCCAATCAAAAAATGTATCAATGAATGACATATTGCTAGATTGTCGAGATCAATGCTAGTAGTACGCTCAAGTTTTTTTTGTTGAGATATTTTGCACCAATAAGATAGTGTTCATTTGTGATCATATCAGGTCTGTGATAAATGCTTTCAAAAAATCTTGTATTCGCTTTAGTTGAACCGTGGTGGAAAAAATTGATCTACTTAAATGTGTTTCAAACAATACCATTGACCACGAATGTCGTCAAAATCCAACATCAATTAATTTCGACTCGCTTATTCATTTACCTTTTTGTTCTTTGCACTGCTTATTTCTTAACATATCTCTCTATGGAAACCGCTGCCACAATGTACACGGTTGAAGTGCCATCATACGATCAATATCGTAGTCTTCAGGAACAGCACAGTGAACATTCTCTATCGTGCCCATGCTCATCGTTTGCAACAGAATATCAGCACCTTTTTCATATCGAAATCATGTTGCATCCTGTCTGTTCTAGTGATTTCGTCCAATCAAAATGGCTCAGCTTTTCTTCTTCTGTCATGGGATTAGAAGGCTCTGATTTTCGACTTTCAGGACCACCTGTGTTTCAAACATTGGCATCTTACTGTCGTCTAGCAGCAAGCCACATTCAAATAAACACTGAGGTATTCAATAGTACTCAACTAATTACTGTAGAGACGCTCAATGAGCTTGAATTTCGAACGCGTGCCAATGCCATCGTTGATTCTTTTATAAATTCAATGACCAACTCGTTTTTGCATCCTATTACACTGGCCACCAAAACTAGTCGTGCTAATGGCATCGTGAGCGCTGACACAACCAACTTCTATCCCTATGTTGGTGGTACTGTTGCTCTAGGAGGCAAAACCAATTCTTCTTTGCTCAACTTCTTTTACTTGTCCAATCAAGGTTGCTTCTGTTTTCCTTCTGCCTCTTGCCCATCGCCCGTAATCTTATATGAGGCTAATGATGTTGGTTTCTACCGGAACTGTCTGCCCGATGAAGGCGTACGGCAATCAAATCTTCATTCTCTCTTTGAACAGACATTGGTGAATATGCTGAATGAATGGTATTATTTTCCTTCAGGTACTACTAGAGCCATGAATAATACTCAGTTGATTCGATTTGAAGAAGAAACAACAGTAGACAATATTCTCTCACAAATGATGGTTAATCAGTGGAATTTGACAAGTTTCCATAATGTTCATTATGAAAAGTGTCAACCGAAAACGTGCACGTATATTATCGTAGATCGTAAGGGATCCTTGATTATTTTTACTACACTGCTAGGATTGGTTGGTGGTTTAAGCACCATTCTGAAGACTATCTCACATTTTCTCGTGCAAATCGTGTTCATACTGCACTCATATTATGTTCATCGAAAGAAGTCAACTCCGACATTAGCAGAAGTACCTTTCTCTCTTCGAACATTAATACATCAATTGCTGGACAAATTACGTCGACTTAATCTATTTCATTCATCCTTCATAGAAATTGATAAAAGTCAGATTGAGACAGAAATTATTTCAACTCGATTCTTTCTGCTGCTACTTATCGGCTCGGCACTCATTGTCACAGTGTATGCAGCTCGAACATCAGTCGTACACACCGTGGCATTCGTTTCGCCATCATTTGACGTATATCTGTCCCTCTATGCAAGCCATTCAGATACACTTCTGTGTCCGTGTAGTACTACGTCAATTAGTCACAAAGTGTTCCTAACACTACATCCCAAATTTCATCAGGTTTGTTCTAGTTCTTTAGTGAACTCAACTTGGATCATTGGCATTGGTATGGATCATGTATTGGCTACTATGTCTAATCAAAGGAATAGCACTTGGTACGACTTTCGTCTTGTGGATAGTTCCTTCTTTTATACTATTGCCTTACTTTGCGAAATTACCAATAGCACAATCATAGATGGCCTAGTTCGTTTCAAAGAATTGTCTATTACCACTAGTCAGGTAATGTCCAAAAGTGAGCTGAACGCGCAAGGATTTCAGTTAATGGACTCGTTTATTCTTACGACAACCAACGAGGTCATCAATTCGCTTCGAATCATCCGAGAAACATCTCAAGCAAATGCTCTGATCTCTGGATACGCTACCAATATTCAGATGAGCTTGGATATAAGTGATACGGGTACTATAGTTCGATCTGTTGCTAATTACACTACTTTTCTCAATTGTTCTTGTGCTATTTCTCCATCATGTTCACAAGATGCAGGCATTTACGGGGAAGATGGCATGCTTAGATTTCCCATTCCGGGAGTTCGAGTAGGATGCTATGTAATGGAGGCAGCTCTTCAATCAACCCTTTCTATATTCTACAGCCAAGCATGGATCGACGATTTTCGGCAATGGACCAAATTTACTGATCCTTACTTTTTCGCGAAAGCTTTGAACGGTTCACTGAATCGAAACTTTGATATAAATGCAACCTTAGATTCCATGATACAACTATTGATGGTGGACGAATGGATAAACAAAAATGTTTCGTTTTCTGATTATTATGCTCAATGTCAACCATTCGAATGCAAATACACTTATGTGCAAAAGGAAGACCTTTCCCATATTGTTACTACTGGTGAGTATCATTCGCTATTGTAGACGATATGAAGGCTGAAATGCATGTGTCTCTGGAGTTGCAACATTTTTTTAGTACCGTCATTTTCAAAGCGTCAATATTTTTTCGATCTTTTTCTCAGAGAAAAAAGAGAAAAAACAAGTTAGAACAAAGCATAGTTTTTGTGAACGATAAGGGTTATTGTATGCAAACTAGCTGAAGACATAGATCTCATTGAATCCTATCGGCTTCAGAGAACAAAAAGCTTCCTGTATTCAGTGAGGAAAATATCTAGACTTCAATAATATCGAAGAATTCTTTAAAACGTTCAGCTTATTGATGAACTTTGCTTTCAGAGAACGAGACTTAGCCGGATTTAGCGAGGTTGGGGATATAAAGAGGTATTTGATTGCTACTGGTCATCAGTGCTTTTGATGTTTCTCGTCTTTTTTTGAGTAAGAATTCCATGAATATAAGATATTGAAAAAGCTGAACAACGGGTGATATTATCTCTTTATATTGTAGAAGTATCGATAAAAGAAAAACAGAAAATAACGTGTGGAAATTCTAAGAAAATTACGAATTAAGTTCCCAGATCAGGCCATTACGTAGCATTACTTTTCAAAGTTTGGATAGTACAAAAGTGTTCTTTTAACAGTTATTGCAGTGATCGGTGGTATCAAAATTGTTCTATACTTCATTGTGCCAAAGGTAGTGACATTTATTCGACAGTGGTCTTTAAAACGACGTTTGAGAGTAGTTACAACGAGCATTCAAGAGTAAACAAAATGATGAAAAGGTAATTGATACCTTATCAATACGTTTCTACATGGTTAGCATCGTCATGATGGGAAAAGTTCAAGTTCAAATTCGATTTGGTTTATTTCACATATTATCTTAATTGTTGTTGCTTAATATTGCTATGTGAACTTTTCATATTTAGCTCGTTTTCGTTGCGTATCAGATTTATTTCATGTCTTTGCTTTTGTTCTGTTTTCTGTAGCATCGTCGTATGTTTTAACATATATCTAATAAATAATTGATGTGTTGTGAAATAGTGCCTTCGGGATATGAATTATCAACCAAATGAACTTGATCTCTTTAGTTATGATACGAGGATAAATATTAAGACTATTAGAACAAAAAAATAAATAAAAGTAAGTAAGGAAAGTAGACTATTATTTCATGTTACACTAAAACTTAATGAGAATTACATTTGTCTCGTGCATACTATCTGGTAGTAGTTCGCTATTCTTTATTCTTATTATCTACCATGAAATTGTATGTTTCTGATCAATCTGCAAGTTCGATGGGTCGATTTTTTCTTCCACAACTTTGTGTAACGTTTGAAGTTGGCAGTCCGATTCGCTTGTTTTTCCTGTTTCCGTTGAAAACTCATTTGTTTAGCATTTCTTTTTGGAAAAACCCATCTCTTCTCTTTTAATTAATGGAAATTTATTCATTTTACTGGAGCATTCATGACTCACGTTTCACAGCTTGCTAATGAAGGTAACCCCATTTATTCCTATGCAGAATGTGAAGTTATTTCTTTCTAATAGCCATTGCCGGCTTGTTTTTCACCAAACCAAGTCTGCTGGCTTCCGGCTTCTGTGGCTATTTTATTTGACCGAGGATGTGTTGAGTTCACTCATGGAGTGACAAGTGTCAAGCATAGATCATGCTTCATTATATAAAGAAGCGTTCATATGGCCAAGTGAGTCTCAAAAATCTTTTCAAATGCTGCCGAAGTCATTCTGTAGCAATATAGACGGGCCGATGCTATAGCACGCCATAGGTTGAAGATTCCTCCTTATTCTCTTCGATAGAGGCAAAAAGTGAGGTCATTTTCATTCAGTAGAACATAGACTAATATATAGAAGAATTGTGTAAACTTGAAGTCATAACAACTTCTGATGTATTACCAGAGATCTTTAAACACAAACAAGTTCAGATTTCCCCAATGACATATTCTTCAGAAACTCCGAAAAGGAAATGTTAAGATGAGAGTTTTTCGGGTTCATATTTTCCAGAAAATATATTATAGTGCTTATCAGCATTTGAATGAATGAAACAAACAGAAAACCTTTCACACGACTGTTGAGGAAGCACGTAATTACATGATGATTATTTGAGATATTCACTAATCTAAAAGTTGATTGCTCTTTTTTTCTCTTCACATGCCAAATCAATAGTGAAAATTGATGCGAAAAATGATTGCCAAAGCGAAATCCTGCAGTAAACACTAGACAATAAAAAAGTTAAAAAGCCATTTTCGAAAACTGAAGTTGAATCAATTATACTTTTCTGAGAAATGAATGAACTTAGGGGTTGTCATCCAAAATAAAAAGCTAATCAACTTTTCAGATATTCATTTGTGTTCTGTTTATTTCTCAATGGAAAACATCTTGTGAAATACGAAAAACGAATGAAAACAAGAGAAACAGAGTTAAATCCATTGATGGTCAATATGTACTTTACATTTCTTTTTGACAAATAGTCATTGAGCAGAATCAACTAAACTCGAATGATGTAAATCGTAATTAAAAGGGCTCATTTCAGGAAAATATCGAATTTTATCACTTATTTTGTCTTGAAAGTCTTTCAAAGTATTCCTTTAGGTTCTAGACAGAAAAAGTTAAGTGTAAGATTGTCATTTGATTGATTGAGACTTTGAAGGTCTGCTTATTTAAACTATGCCGAAAGTTCCTATGCAGGAATAGTGGCATATCATTCTACAAACCTATATAGGTTTCTTTTTTGAAAAGACCAAGCTACGAGTTTTAGTTCATTGGTATAGCTGAACACAAGGCTTCATCAGTACATATTTTATTCTTTAAGATTTTATTTTCTTCTTGAGAAAATGAGATTTTTAGATTTGAAGAATTAAGTTCTAGAATATTTGGCTTAGTTATAAGGTGATTTTGGCCATCGAACTGTTGTCAATCAATAAAATAAATAAAACATTTGGAATTAGCATGAAACTTGTCACACATGCAGGTAGAGCTGTGAATGCACAATTAGAAATAGCCCATTTATTATTGAGCGAAAAAGAGAAGAGTGAGTCAATCATCAAGACAATACGAACACGCATCACTCACTATGATAACGCTCTATATATGTATCTTTATGTGCACTAGAACACTTTTACATAGTATGCGAAACAAGCATCGTCGTAAGAAAAATGAAAGAGAACGAGAGTATGAGAGAGATCTGCGATATCTCATAGAACACCTTAAAACTGCACTTATCCTAAGCCAACTATTCTAAAACTTGATTCTTGAAATCAAAAAATCTTATTTTCTCAAGAAAAATGTAAAATTTCAAAGAATAAAATATGTACTAATAAAGTCTTTCGTGCAATGTTTCTAATGAGTTAAGACTCGTGACTTGGCATTTTCAAAAAGAAACCTGTATAGGTTTGCAGAGTAGCATACCAGCTTAATTGTACAGGAACTTTCAGTACACCAAAATTAGACAGACTTCCAAAGTTTTAATCAATCAAATGGCAATTTTTCACTCAGTTTTTTGTATCTGGAATTTGATAAAAACTATTTTGAAAGACTTCACAGAAAAAGTCAATGATAAAAATTTGGCGTTTTCCTGAAATGAACCCTTTTATCTAAGAGTTATACTATTTGGGTTTAGTTGATTTCATCCACTGAGTATGTGTGCTATTGATTGCTAAATGAGAGTCAAACTCTATCGATTCGAATTTAGCATTGATGACGCTTTTTTTAACTGTTAAATTGCAAAAAAAGACAGTTGACACGTGCAACTTTGTTGTTAGTTCTCTTTTTTTTTCTTCGCTTTCTCTTTCTCTGTATTTCATTTCTAATTAGGCAAAAACAAACAGAGCGCGGACGTTTGTTGATGCGAATCAGAGTAATTGAAATGATTACTTATTATTTCCATTAGTAAAACTCAACAACGAAATTTTATTAAGATTAATCTTCAGCAACCATCTAATTCTAATTTACTGTCTAATATCAAAAGCATTTCAATACAGAAAATTCCATTCTTCGTGGACTAACCTAACCATTTATCAGCAAGTAAAGTCTCACACTGGACAAATGCAAGTCTGATAATTAAGTATAGGAATATGGCAACTGAAAAAATGATGCCAGAAGCTTGATTAATATAATGTAATATATTGAACTCTTGTTTCTATCCTTTAAACAGAATATTCATATATATTTCATTACCACTTCTCTTCGGAAAGCAATTTCAAATGACAAGCACATATTCCCATCAATAATTGTAAAAGTACAAATGATTTGCTTATTTTTCTGTTTATCGTTCGTCATCTACTTTTTGGTATTCGAGGGTATCTGCACAGATTCTCACACGTGCAATCAACGATTCATTCTAGTCGTTTTCAAAAGCATTTTTCTATCTTACATATTCATAGAGAAAAATTGAAACAATTATGTTTGATTACTACCATCATATGCATGACTGTTTCTAAAGCGTTTCTCTTGCTTTGTTCAATTTCTTAGTAAGCTTTTTCACATATATTGAGTATCGAAGAAAAACATGCAAATCGATAAACGATGTTTCATATTTTCTTAAATACTGAATCGTCTGTTTCAATGGTTGCTGTTGTTTTTTGTTGAAGCTATACTCCCCAATTGTATATTAATCTGCAAGAAAAGGTTCGTCATTCGATATGTCCATTCATCTTTCTTTTTCTTTTTCTTTTTCTTTTTTGATTCTTGACAACAGTTATTAACAAAATGACTTTCTTTTGAGTTTGAATGTAACGCTAAAATGCATGGATGCTGTTTGTTGTGTATACTGATTACGCTTCACATTTCAAGTATGTTTTAGATTAAGTTGTTGAAATTAGCAGCGGCACAGCTCTCGAACGATATCTCGCAACACAAACAAGTTATTGTTCTAAACCAGTTCCATGCATCTGTATGCTAGTTTCATGATCCTTGTGATTTGTAATATGCTTTGTATTTTTTAGAGTTGGTTCCTTCACTAAACTTTTGTACACTGAAAAAGTTATCATTATCTATTCGATACTTATTATTACAGCAGGAATTATCAGTATTCCGATCATCTGTCTCACTCGACACAGTAAGAATAAACCTAGAACTCAGATGATTTACGTAACATTCAAAACTAATATATTTAGATTTGTCTACGCTTTTCCTCAATGTAAGGCATCTGTATTAGGTGATTCAGAGACCATGAACCGTCCTATCATATCATTTTGAATAATCAAACGCATTCAAAAATTATTTTGATAAAACATAGGCTTTCGAGATTATTTTTTTGTCATCATTAATTTTATTGAGAACTTCTCTCCTCTTGAATAAGAATCTATTCTATCTCTATGAAACTAACTGTATGTTTCCAGAATAAGTGCCATTGACGTTGTATTGCAAAACCAGCTGAAATTCACAATGTAGCATAAAGAAAATCTCATTATTTACGATCAATTTTCATTGATTTGAATAAAACACAAAGATTACACACGGTTCATAAATGTTTTTCAATGTTCCTATATCATTAAGGAAAATAATTAGTTTTCTAAGAAAAACCATGATTACTTTTGATGAACTTTTCAAACTGGCTCATTTGAAATATCTTTGACGGTTACTTATACATTCGAATCATGCTGTTTCATTAAAACTTTGGTTTCTATCTGAGAATTCACTGCTAAAAGTCGAGTAATATTGTAATAGTTTTGAAACTACTGGTTGCTGTGCACTCGTTTGTAACTAGAGTGACATTTGAGTTGGTTTAGTTCAGGTTCGACCAAATGTGTCTTTCGGGTAGAAGATTCTTTTATCTCGATTATTTTTAGTGTAATCTAAATATCATTGATTTCACATACAGATGATTCTTTCTGATTCGAAGTTGGTAATTAGTAATTCAGCACTCCTTTCTTCTAGTTTTTCAAAATATGACTAAAACTATTGAGTGAATCTTGTTCAGCACACACGCTATTTTGTACCTATAAAATAATGGCATATTTTATCCGTTGGATTTCTGTTAATTCATTTTTTATTCACTAGTTGATCTATATTATGTAAAAGCTCCAACCTCATCAACGATGACGCCAGGTACTACGACGGAAGAGTCGATAACAACAGCATTTGCTCCGGCAGGTAAGGAAGCCGAAAAAAAACGAAACTTTATTTCTGAAATATCTGCTTATATTGACAGATTTAGTTTCAAATCGTTGCACCGCTTCAATTTCGAACCCAATTGTTCTGACTTACTTTTCAGATTTACCAGAATCAAAATATACGACTTTCAAATTTAGATATCGAACACGTGTAAATTCAACGAATAGTACGATAGCATTTGGCTTTCAAAATGAGGTACTTTATTGGCTATTAGACAACATTTTCGTTCGTGACACAATCACACGTGTCAATGTAAATCAGGATGGAAGTTTTGAGTCCAATAACTTAACTCAGTCATACTCGCAGTGTAATACCATTACTGGTACAGAATATATCAGTGACGATATCGAATCACTATATGCATCATCCGGAACATACCACTATGTAGCGAAACCTCATTCGGATACCAACTACTTGCTTCAATCATTTGCAACCGTAGCCGAACGCTGGTACAATATCAGCTTTCAACTGGACAATTTCGCTGGCCCACAGCAACATTTCATTTTTATTGTAGGTTCTTAAAATTTTCTTTTTTGGACTAATATTGATCAATAAGTCTCTGTTCGAATTCAACAATTTCAACAACTAGTGTAACAAACCGGAAACAAGAAGAATTCGAACACGTTGCAAATGTGAAATCAATCAAAAAAAGAGTAAAATATTTCATCCTCAACTATGCATTCACTTTGCAGTTTTAACAGAATAAAGACTCTCTCATCAGGATTTCAAGGTCTGCTCAAATGTTAGATTTTTTTACAGTCGGGGGTGTAGGTATAAGCATGTGAAGATGGAAAAGTCTTGAGTGGATTGAAATTAAAGTATACATCTTGATAACAATAACAAAGGTGAAATCGTAACCCATGAAAGATTGATCGTCATTGTCAGAGATTTGATTTATATTTAATGAAAACCATTTAATCTCAGTATGCGATTAAAAATGTTGATAGCGAAAAGCAAAGTTTCAGGTAATGATCATGTATGGTCAGCTGAATTAGTTGCAACAGTTTCCAATTTAAATCTTAGCTGAAGATTGCCAACAGATATGATAAGCTGTTTACGTACTAACCTAGTCGCCGTTCAATTTAAAAATATCACTCATCGAGTAGTATATTGATTGAAATTTTTATCATCAATGTATTAGACACAGTTATATAAGCAACATAATTTCAGACATGATAGTCACTTTGAAGACCAACACATGGTTTATCTGATCATTTTTTCCTATAGAGATTCAGGATGTTGATGCTGGTATGGATATTCTCTTCACTTCACACAAACACTTACATTCGCATGGGAGCCCATCTTTCTAAATATTGCCAAAAGACATCTTATCGTAACTGACGATCAATTGTTAATTATAGTTTTTGTCATACTTTTTTCGATATGGAAAGCTGAAAATTTTATCACATATTCTTTTAATCAAATTGTTTAGCTTTTCTAGAAGTCATCTCTCAAGTTTTAGTTCACGTGAAGATATATCAACGAGCTCCGACTATAAAAATTTTGAAACTTGTTTTGTTTTGGAAAGATTTTAATTTTTTGGTAAATAATATTCAAAAGCAATTAATGAAAAAATATTTTATGCTAGTCTTTACAATTCAAAAGAGTCCGGAAATTTAACTTGTGATGGTTTTAGATCATTAAAAATTTGTTGAAAGTATGACCGATTTCGAGGTTCAGGATGCCAACATCTTCCGATGAGATTCTTCAAGAAGGTTGGAGTTCTCGAATTTATTCTTGGCCGATTACCTAATTTAGCATAATTCGCGGCCGCAAATGGTCCTCGCCCTATGAAGTTTCGAAATTGATCTGCATAAGGTTCTTCTTCTTGAATAACTTCATTTAACATTACACCAAATGAGTATATATCACTGGAATATTCTGGTGGATTCGAGCTGCTTAACAATTCAGGAGCCATATAACCTGCAGTACCACACACTGCTGACCCATCATCAGACATAACTGAAGAGGCGATAGAACTTGAAGTTTTACCCCGAAGTGTCGCAAATCCGAAGTCCGTCACTTTAGCTGTATAATTTTTTGATACTAAAACATTTTGAGGTTTTAAATCTCCATGAACAATGTTGACAGCATGTAACTGGATCATTCCGAGAACAGTTCCGAGAATAAGTTTTTTCTTTATTCTTCCGTCTGTTATTTTTGCTTCGATTTCTGCATCTTCACAATAATGAAGTAAATAGCTCAAAGAACCTAATTCAACATATTCCATAACTAGACAAGGAGGCTCTAATGTATAACCATGCAAATAAACTAAATTTGGATGTTCACCTAAAGTTGACATAATTGTAATTTCTTTTACAAATGAGCTCTTTTCTTTTCTCGTTAACTTGTTTAAATGCAATTGTTTTACTGCCACAATTTGATTGTTCCATGTTGCTTTATATACAACACCAAATGAACCTTGACCTAATTTATCGTCTGGATTAATGTTCAAATCATTATAATCAATTGCTTGAACTGATTCTGAAATTTGGCTAGATATATCGTATTCATTATCTTGTCTATTAAAACATCTACTGGTTGAAGAGCAGAATTGACGTTGAATTTCTTGTGTTTCAGGTAACATTTCATATTCAGGTATCTCGACGTCAGCCTCTCTAGCACTTTCAACAAGAGTTCGAAACAGTAAATCTTCCAGTTTTTGATAATAATACGCTAATCGCTGATTGGGATCATATTTTGCTGATGCTGTATCTTTACATTTCAAGTACTCCTGTGCTATTGGTTTTGAAACATCAAGAGAACCATCTTTCGTTCTGGGTATCCATGAAGGAATATCTTCCATGCCGTTTTGGGCTTGTTCTCTCACCCATTCCTTAGCAGCTGTTGTTCTCATATCCGGAATGCCATTTTTCGTAACTGGAATATTTTTCGGTACTCCACACTCAGAAAATGCACGTCTCGATGTACAGTTGGTCATATCACTTTTAGAAGACGAATATCGCTTATCCAAAGTACCATCTTTTTTGTAGTGAAGCCCAGAAGAACTAGGTGGTCGATTAGCATGATTCGACTGGGTAGAGGAGGTGGCAGCCTTCGAAGAGCTGTATCGCATATCCAAACTTCCATCTTTCTTGTAATGAAGTCCTGATGCAGTAGGTGGCCGATTAGTATGACTTGACTGGGTAGAGGAAGCAGCAGGCCTTGACGAGCTATATCGCATATCCAAACTTCCATCTTTCTTGTAATGAAGTTCTGATGCAGTAGGTGGCCGATTAGTATGACTTGACTGGGTAGAGGAAGCAGCAGGCCTTGACGAGCTATATCGCATATCCAAACTTCCATCGTTCCTGTAGTGAGGTCCGGAAAAAGCACTTGCTCCATAAGAGACGGGTGAATAGTTTGCACCTCCAGTATATCCAGAAGAACCCATGCCAAATCCAGATGACGCTGCTGATCTTGACGAACTATATCGCATATCCAAACTTCCATCCTTCTTGTAATGAAGATCCATAATAGTTTGATCGATAAATTCTTTGCTCAAAAATAATTATCAGCAGTATGAAGCACTGGATAATGCACCAGAATGTTATTCAAAATCTACAATTTTTTTCACACATGAAAACTCTTTGTTAATAAAACACAAAATGAGCAAGCTTATTCAGGAGACAAATACATTCATTTCGACTGCCTATGTCAAGAATAAGAATGTAACAGATCAGTTTTAGTTCTTATTTGAGTAACTGGTGAAAAAGTATTCTGATAGGAACTGATCGATCCCAATAGTTCTCTGATACGATCAAATTCTTTCAAGGTTGACAAAACGTAAAGCACTGCTCGAGAGATACTGACAAATGAGGTCTGTAGCTAGTAATTTCAAAAGTACCTCGGTTCGTAAGGGCAACTTTTTCTAAGTTAGCTAGTACGGAGCTTGCACCGTATTGACGACTACTTAGAAAAACAACCTACACATTTTTGAGAACTACCTGGGACTCGTATCTGTGATTTTATGAAGGCTTCCTAAGGGCCATATCTGTAGGTTTTTAAGCGCTATCAAGCAGTGGTTTTTGAGTTATAACAATTTTTTTCGAGTAGTCGTTGAAAAATTGCAGTTACTGGTTTGAGGTAGCACCAAAACGTCGTAGATTGCTGGTTAATGTTTGCTGAATCTGATGTTATCAAAGAACTGTTTGAAAAGTTTTATTCTTATAAAAAAAAGCTTTTAAATAGTTCTTTTGTTAATTTGATCTTAACTTTTGAGCCTCAGCTATTCCAGTCCTAGTCAAAAATAAGTGCCGTTTGAGAAGTGCACTATATTATCTTAAATAGACAGAGTTCACTTCGTTTGAAATACTTTATCTTAAGTTGGACTGTAATTGAATCATCTGGCAAGTATGTATGCATTATCCTACTGTTGCTCGCTTGTTGCATCGTCGTTTAGATTTGATGATGATGTTTTCGATGATAGTTGAGTAGTACATGTGTGTTGCAATTTTATTTATTTGTGCACTATGTAACTGGGTTTTTTCCCACATTTTTTTTCAGTTTTCTTATTTGCTTACACAGATCAGCGTCATGTATGTAAAAGAACAGGAAAAAGTGTGAAAGAAAAGCTTTGATCTATTCATGTGAGAGAAATCTTTGCCTGAGTCGTTATATGTAACGTTACTCAATAAAAAGAGCAGAAGTATCAATGTCAACACTGTTGCGCTGCCACCACGATGATGCCAATGGTGCAGCAGTGGCATTTTTTTTTATAAACTATTGCAGCAGTGGCAACTTATTTTTTAGGTAGTTTGTGAAATTGCATGAATTTTTACCCTATCAGAGTTTCTACAAGTGCAACAGTTAGGCTCATGGTGAATTTTATGTATTCAATCTAATTGAATAAATTTATCAGAGTACCAGAAGGAATTTTCGAAGAATTTCTCAAAAACCGTCGTGGCAAACTTATAACTTACTATCATCAGGATCAGAGTTTTGGGATGAAAAACAAATTTTAATTATTAACATTCGATAATTCTTAAAAAAAAGTCGTTTTACCTGCATTTCGAGAAATAAATAGAAATAGAAGTCAATAAAAAACATGTTTATAATTCTTCATGTTTATTTGACGTATTTTGGCCATAAAAAATAAGATTCGTCGAGAACAAAGTGAATCATTGTTAACAAGTAATATTTCCACCACTGCGAATGTGGTTGAATTGATCGAGGACTTCAAAACTAGGCAAAAAAATTCGAAAATTATCTAAGAAAAAAAATGCACTCAATAATGCGAAAGGCACCAAAAGGAAAAAAAAATAATCTTGCTCTTTTTTAATATAAATCCACTTGAAATGAATAGACGAGAAAAAAAAATATACAATGAAAAAGCAGAGTAGAAAGAAAAAAAACTGATCTCATGACATGTGATGTCTTATGAAAGCATAGAAAAGAAGGTTTTTTTTGTTGTAAACAGCTTTCTTTTTCATTGTCTCTTTTCAATTGAATATTGAAGTCTTATTTAAAATAGTACAATGTGAATTGAATTTTACAATAATAATAAAATCATGACAAGGAGTTTGATGAAAATATTGTATTAAAAGATGATTGGCTATCGCAGGTAGCATCTTGTGGCATTGAGTCCTTCATAACACACTGCCTAACAGACATATATATGTATTGACTTGAATGAGTAACGAATGAAATCAATTCTAGTCGTTGGAAATTTCCTTTGTCTTAATCTCATTTTTGCCATCTGGTAGATTATGGTCTATAGTGTATGAACACATATTGTTCTGTTAACAACTACGCCTAATTACATTTACTAATTGATAGCAAACATGCCATTAGAATATTTTAAAGTTTCTCTATCTGAACCATGTGATTGATATATATCCATACGTTGAAACAGTTGGATATATACCAGTGGCGTTACCGAAAAGTTAGACGTTGCACGACTGAGTTTCTAATGTTTTATTTATCGAACTTTTTAATCTCATTGAAAGACGTTTTTCGAAACATAGTTATATTTCTCTTGGATAAAGTAGCCCGAGCCAACTAATTAATATCATTAGAGACATTTTCTCAAAAATCGTGGCTTTTAGGAAAAACAAAAATTATGTTGTTTCAGCATAAAACATATATAAGGTGTCCAGCAAGTCATTACACAAAGAAAAATGTTAGTATCTTTATCGCACTTCGATCAAATGAGCTGATTTTTTTTTGTTAGGGTAGAGAACAGTTTCAAGCTTTTATTCATGACTGAACAGTTCATTCATATTCATAAAAGTAGTCATTTTTTGTCCACTATACTACTAAAAAGCTTTTGTGGGTGTAGCTGTGGGTTAAGAGAAGAACTACATCCATACTCACCCACACCCCACGCCAAAAACAATCAACATTTGAAAGTAATCTGACTTACCCATAATCCTTAAGTAATCGAGATGATAATGGAGTAGCTCACGCGTCAAAGCACGTTTTCAATTATTGAAAGTTAATGGCTCGATGGCTTACCATAGTTGGATCGTTCCTTGTTAATACAGTTGTAGGTACCGACAAAATAAATTCTTACATAAATATGAAGACTTATCTTCAAAAAGTAGAATTTGTATTTTGAGCACATAAATAAATTAATGAATTTTCTATGCAAACATGCTAGATAATTTTCTATAGATAGAATTTTGATTAAATTTCTGGTAATGTAAACATACATGTCCAACAAATTCGTTTAGATTAATTAGTTATCTAAGAAAATCTTCGAGCAATGTCAAAATTAATTATGATATTGATTATTTTATTTTTTTGCATTGATTTTTATTCTAGAATTTTACTCTAATTAAGCATTTTTATTCTAAATAAGGATAATATGGATCATTCAACTTTGGGTGTTCTCTATTCATGTCTCTGTTACCAGCATTTGCTCGTATTCTTAAATGAATATCTGTATTTGCTTCAGTTCCAATATATTGCGTTTTATTCTGATGTGAAATTGCTTTCACATCAGAAACGATATTATNTTCGGAATCATGATCATAGATGCATAAAAGAATTCCTCAATTATAGAATATGCCTTTGAGGTAAGGCTTAGACTATCCAATAAGTTTCGACGAGTTCAACTCGAATAATGGATAGCTTTCTTGGAACGTGTCTTTAGACGAATCGATCCAAGAAGCACTGCAGACTATGTGACATATGTTCGGAACATACATTAAAGAAAAATAAACTTCTCAGTGGCATCTCTTCTGGGTCCACACTATGCGACCACAAATCCTGGCTGCTATAAATTGTTGATACATTGTCGAAGCTTTTAAAATAATTTATTTTGAAAAATTTTCAAATAAATGAATAATTCAAGATCATAACAATTTTAATTGTTGATAGATGCGCTCTGATAGTTTATCATTCCGAAAACGTTCATATTTATGATTACTTTTCTGTCAATTTATTTGATTCATTTAGTACCGTTTAAGTTTAAAAACTTATTTTTATTATCAGATGCATTTACAGTTCATAGCTTCTGTCCTCGCAATGATAGCATATATAGGATATATGCTATAGAAAACGGCAAGTATAATTTCACCTCTCGTTTCGTTGATTCAACTACTACATTAGCCCACAATCGACATTGATTTTATCGCTCAGAAAGGTATTCCGCACACTATTCTTCCTAACGACGAGCTTTGGCATATACTACTGAGTTTTGTCTAAAATTACAACAGAATCAATTCAGATTTTTTTCTGCGTTCGTTCGAATCAAACTCTACTAGATCAAGAAGACGACCGCTCTATTGATTACAACCTATAATAAGGTTCTTTTCGTAAATGAGAAAACCAAAACTTCACTATTTAAACTAAACAGTTACAATCTATAGAGTTTCAGAATGATCTCAACACTGATACTACTTAAGAGAGGACCCACGAGTGGATCGACCAACTTTGTATGAGACCGACCATCTATAAAATTTTGATTTTTGATTGAACTATCTGAAACGATAGAGCATTATTAGGAGTTCCTAAATCCAAAATATCAGATCTTTCTGACATTCCTGTGAAAAACGCCAGAGCATACAAGTGGCACACGCCTCCGCAGTTGGTCAAAAAATCACTATTTTTCAGTGCTCCTAGTATTATGCATTTTTCTCAGCACCCGAACATCTCTGGGAGTTCAGGCACGTCTCAAACGATTCAGAATTTGTTTTTCTACAAAACTCGCTAATTCAGTATATTCTACAATACTATTTACCAAGTGATAATTTCCATATACAAGCAGAACAACGATTTCCTAAAAATGAAGATTTTTCAGAATATTGATAGTAGCCACGCTGGACCATTCTGTCCCAAAATAATGTTGTTCTTTCTGGAAGCCCTTGGGATTCTGCATCGTGTAAGGTATAACTCAAAATGGTTTCAACCTTAGTAGCGAAAGTTAGTCCGGACCGCAAACAGTGAGGGGTAGTGCGTATCTCTATGCATTTTGGCTCATAATCCAAATAATACATGTTTTATGCTAATGTAAACCAAAAATATAGTTTCTGATTCGTAGCCAGCACAAAAAAACTTACGAGGGAACATATTTAAGTGCCGCCCCCCCCCCTGAGAAAGGGTTTTAAACCATTCTATCCTGTAGGGACCTTGATGTACATCATTAGTATCAATGTTTTAGCTGCTTTTGTTAAAGTTTGAAAAAAACAGAAAATCAAACTTTTTCATTTTTCATATACTCTGGATATGGTTCATATGTCGTTCTTCGTTTTTGTAAAATTTTTAACAATTATGATTTTTTTCGTAAAATACTGTAAAGAATGAACAAGATCTAATATAGAACTAATCCATTGCAGAGTAATCTTTTATCATATGTAAACAGTTAATCCTTCTGTGTTGTCGTCTTTGTTTGTACTTATTTTTTTATCCTGATGTATCTTTCGAGCCATCCATAGAAAACTATAAAACACGTGATACTGTTGCTTTTTTTCCAAGCTTCTCATTTATGCAATATATACAGGTCTAGATGCTGGATATCCCTAGAGGATCTCTTCTTTATAAAGGCTGACAAGTCCTTTTCCATAGTGACAATATAAAGATAGACAAACAGGGTTGCCATCTCTTCTGCTTTTCCTCCTTTTTTCCACGTTTTTTCCACTGTTCCGCTATTTTCCACTTTTTGATATAAACATTTTTTTTCATATATTACGGTGGGTATTAAGGATGCAACGGTGACGGTGGCCACCAGAGCCACCGGTCATCGGTTTACCATTCACCGGTCTCACCGGTCATCGGTTCACCATTCACCGGTCTCACCGGTCATCGGTTCACCATTCACCGGTCTCACCGGTCATCGGTTCACCATTCACCGGTCTCACCGGTCCACCGGTTCACCGTAAGCACCGGCCACAACGTACTACAATTAAAGCTACTCAGGTTGATTTGGTTCCTATCAAAAGTGATGCTGCTCATTCCATAATCTAGAAGCACATCCTCAGTCGCTACTGGCTACTATGATATATGATCGTGTTTCACAAACTTCATAAGCCGTTTCCATATAGTGACCGCTTCACAAATACACTATTGACTATAGGTATATGACAGCCAGCATCAGTATGTTCATATAACTGAAATTTGCTAGAGTAAAGCTAACTGAATATGAAAGATACTTATGCAAATAACTTAGGAATGCGATATAAACAAACAACCTTAAGTCCAATAATATCGGTGAGGACGTCAGGGACCTACGGTGATGGCTGGTTTCTTACATTTTACAGAATCATTGAGGCTCAGGGTAACGAGTAATGCGAATGTACTCATCATCAACGTAGGTTTTCGTGATCCTATCGGTCCTATAGCTGGCATGATCATCACACTTATCTAGGAAAAAAATTTTCATCTGCCGTCTTGCCACGCACTCAGTTATATCGTTATGACCATCATCATGAACCCTAAAAATGCCGGTTGGGAGAGCGGGAATCTACGGTGATGGGCAGTTTCTTACATTTTAGAGACTCGTTGAGGCTCACGGTAACCACTGATGCCCAATTAGCAGCCATCACCGTAGATTTTCGTGACCCTATCGGCCCTATAACTGACATGATCATCGCAATCATCTGGGATAAAATTTTTCATCTGCTGTCTCGTCGTGCACTCATTTATGTCGTTTCGAACATCGTCATGAACCCTAAAAATGCCGGTTATGAGAGCGGGAATCTACGGTGATGGGCAGTTTCTTACATTTTACAGACTCATTGAGGCTCAGGGTAACCAGTAATGCGAATGTACTCATCATCACCGTACGTTTTCGTGACCCTACCGGTCTTATAACTGCCTTCGTAGTCACACTCATCTCTACTAAAACTTTTTATCTGTCGTCTCGTCGTGCACTTAGTTATATTGCTTTAGTCATCACCATGAACCCTAGAAATGCTGGTGAAGAGAACGGCAACCTACGGTGAGGGCCGGTTGATAGAATTTTACGATCTAGTCAAGGCTCAAGATAACTGGGGATGTCAGTGTAGCAGCCGTCTCTGTAGGTTTTCATTTTGCCACCGGCGATGCGGTTAGCCTGATCATTATATTCGTACCCGAAAGTGTGTCTCGTATACGACCACACTCTGAAATCAAGAATACGGTTTCGATCCTCAGGATTAGGCGAATATGATCGGTTAGAATATCAAGAACTTATTGAGATGGCAAAGTTCGGTCATTATTCAGAAGTCTGCATTGTTGCATCAGTCACTGATGCTGTTACACCAGTCATTACCATAGATTTTCATGGTTCAACTGACCCTATTGTTACCTAAATCAGTGTGATCATATATGAAAGAAATGTTTCAGTTGTCATAGCATCGTCTAGTAAGGAATATAGATTCGACTATCGCCGTTAAAATTATGGATGCAACGGTGATGGTAACCGTAGGTACAGTTATCTTAGTTGGAACGGTAACCGTACCTACGGTAATCGTAGTTAGGCCAGTTAGCCGTAAGTACGGTAATTGTAATTGGACCGATAGCCGTAGGTAAGGTTGTCGCAATTGGGCTGGTAACTATACCTACAGTTATCGTAGTTAGACTGGTAACCGTAGGTACAGTTATCGGTTTGGACCGGTGAAACAGTGACTGTTAACCGGTAAAAGACCTTCACCATTGCATCCCTAGTTAAGGTCAATACTGTCAATTCAGAACCACGAAGATCTACGGTGATGATCGGTTTTCACTATTACTCAGACAAAATAAGGCTCAATGCACCCGTAGGTACCAATACGCCTGTCTTCACCATAGGTTTCTATACTCTTACCGGCTTGGTTCTCCGCCATATCCAGAATTTTCGATGAGCATTTGCAAAAATTACTTTATCATCAGGACAAGAGATCACTTCTTACCAGAAAATTAAGTGCTCGAGTTTCTGGGATGTACCGTGTAGCACAGACAATGGAATACAAAAAAAAAAGACCGGTGCATCGGTGCCACCGCTCCACCGTACCACTGGTGCACCGTCCACTGATCTCACCGGTTCACTGGTTCACCGTACCAACCGGTGAACCAGTGGGCGGTGCCACCGGTGCATCCCTAATGGGTATGGAATAAAGCCTGTTCTTTTTGAATAAATCGTGATCACTGACATGTACAATTCACTATTATTCTTATTGACTGACCTGTTAATTCAGTGTATCAGCATGAAATGTTTGTCTATGAAAGAGAAACTCTGCTCTCAATTCCTATTTGTGACGCAGAAGCACTATTCTGGTTTCAATTAATAGTAAATTCTGTCTATATAATTATTTTGTGTGCTTTATTCAAACAGAAAAATCTCGAATCCAAAAAATCTAAAATTTTTTTTGTGATCCAGTGGTTTCGAGATAGTAAATGAAGATTAAAAAATCACGAAAATATGATAACAAAAAAACTATTACTATAATCAGGTGAAAATAACTATCTGAAATGGATAATCCATCTGAAAGTCACAGCAGAT
>CAJNSZ010000115.1:144839-164845 GCA_905329745.1 Rotaria sp. Silwood2
TATCGCTTCTCGGCCTTTTCGGCTAAGATCAAAGTGTAGTATCTGTTCTCGTCGGTTTGAAAGCCGGCGCTGGTCCCATTGGGGCCAGGCTCTTTCAAGCGGATTTTTGGACATCGGCCAGGATCACCCGAGTTCACTCGGACCTGTGCCACGGATCGTCTCGACACTGCAGTGCCGTCGAGTTCGGTCCACTCCCGTTTCCTTCGGGAAATGGGAACTATTCATAATTAAAAAAATGTTAAACTGCCTTTAGGCTCTTTCTTTATGAAACGAAATAGTGATGATTAATATTCCTACGGAAGAGTACCGATATTATTTGTCAACAGTACGTTATAATCACTATAGGTTATTTGTTTTGAATGTGTACGATAATATGAAACGTAATATCGATGAAATGAAGGCCTGAAAAAGAAATATTTTGCCTCAGCAGTGAAAAAGTCAACAAAAGATGGCGGTACTCCTCACGAGTAATTAATACGGAATGTAGTTCGAACAGAAAATGGCTGGATTGATTCCTTGATTGGCTTAGAGAAACAATGTATGGGGCGATAAGCCTTTCATCCGTAGATGAGAAATTCTTTGTCATTTGAAACTAAAAGTTACACAAATGAATCACAATCAGTCAATGTGATTGATTCGCTAGTGTTCTCTTCGTTTTGGTATAAACTAGAACTGTCATTAGTTTATTTTAAGATGTATGAAGACATATTACAGTGCAATTAATTTCAACGAATCACTGCAATACGATGACGAAAAAAAGCTGATTAATTGTAGTCAAACAAAAGCACAGAATGAAGTGTCTTTCATCACAAGCATGAAGTCTTCCGAGAAATGTCTCTGAAACTATGTTAAATCGTATGCAATCGAATAGAAATTTCTTTTTCTTAAATTGAAGCATAAAATGAGACTTTTAATATAGGTGTATTTCTTCTAACATATATTTGAATTCCTAATCTTGGTTTGTTACAATCATGTTTTATAATGCAAAATATTATGTGACACGCTGTCTTTTATCGTATACGGATAGTAAACTAGGAAATAAATTTTGTCAGTTAAACATAAATACTGAAGAAAAGAAGGTGCACACTTTTCTACTTCACGAAGTTCCATGAATGTTAAGAGAATTCCAATTTTTATTCGAGTTCTTGTTAATAGTTCTATTGACATACGTTCCCATCGTTTATAGCTTATTTTTTAATCCAAATCCTAACATACAAGTGAATTACCAGAATGAAAAAACAACAACTAATGCAAACAGACATAGAAAATATTCGAACAATGGGGTGTGGGTGTGGGTGTGGGTGGGTGTGTGGGTGTGGGTGTGTGGGTGTGGGTGTGTGGGTGTGGGTGTGTGGGTGTGGGTGGGTGGTATGGGTGTAGGTGGGTGTGTGGGTGTGGGTGGGTATAGGTTTGGGGTGTGGGTTGGTGTTGGTGTAGGTGTTATTCAATTTTTATTCTATACCCCCCAACCACCCACACCCACATCCACACACACCCACACCCCACACCCACACCCACACCTTCGCTAGCTTTTTCTATTGAAAATAGTATATGTATAGTTTTGGAAGATATAAAGTGCGCTAGTCTTTTTCTTTTCAAAAGATTACTATGTTGAGGAAGATATGGAATTTGATGATTGTTATTGAAGTCTGATGATCTTAAGCTGAGATGTGGACAGTATAGAGTGGTATTTCAACACCAGAAGTGAGAACCTTGTGTTTATTGCGCTTTGAGAATTTCAGGAGCTAGTAGTTCTGCGGGAGTCGGTGCCTTAGCTGTTTCTCTTTTGTTATTTTCATCATTGAGAAAATTTGTTGACAGCATCCCATCTGAATAAATGTTAGTATCTCTCGTTACTTCTTTAAGACATAAAGATTTACTGTGAATTCGGTGATGGAAGTAGCTGAGGGGAAGGGTGATAGATTAATAAATATCACAAACAGTTGTGCGCTTGGGGAACAAACTATTGTCTTTAATAAAGATAATAATAGTATAATATCAATAATTTTGTCTTTTTAGTAACTTTATTGATGATGGGTTATATTTCAGACCCATTTTGGAAAAACAAATAATTGTCAAAGAATTGATAGTACATGATTGTAAGTCGTGTAGCTGTAGAAGATTAAGTTTTAAGTTTCTGTAGCATGAAAATTATTTTATAACTATTGTCCGACGAAAAAAAGGAAAAGTGGGGAAAAAAAAGGAGAAAAGGAGGGAATGATAATAAAATATGAAAATGTAATCAGTAATCGTGTTGTTCGAGAATGGTTTTTTGATGTTTTGAAGATAGTAATAATAAAAGTCAAGTGTCAAATTGTGTGTTGCCATTATCTTAATAGATCATTGTTAACATTTCACTTTTTGTTTAGAAAAAGAGATAATTATCAAAAAAGGAATATCATTTTATGCTAACAAAAGAAAATTACTATAGAAAATCTGAATTGAAGTTGTTTCGCGTTCAAAGTACTTTCTTAGTTTCTTGTAGAAGAAAAGTCGAAAAAAGGGGATAGATACAAGGAAAAAAAAGGAAAAATTAGAAAATATAAAACCGTAAATAGTAATTATATGGTTTCAAATTAATTTGTTTTTCTACTATTAAAGTTAATAATACTAAAAGTAAAATGTCGTTTTTTTATCAATAATCTAATAAATGCTCGATCTCATTTTACTGTTTGTTTAGCAGCAAAAAAAGTTTAGATGATCAAACAAATTATATTGTACAATATAAAAGAAATGAAACTCTTACAGAGTATTGGCTTTCGTATTTCTATTGATCACTAAATTATTTACTGCTTTCTGTCAGCCCAAGGAAAAGAAGGAGAGGACGAACAGAAAAAACGCCTAAGCATTTTGATATGGTCTGAACTGAGAATAGTTTTTTTTTATAAACATAATAAAAATAAAAGTTACATATCAATCGTTCTTTTCATAGCGATATCATTATACATCACCACTTGAATTTCACCCGTATTATAAAAACAAAAGAGATAATCATCGAAATGTTGATACCGTATGATATTAACTAAATCAAATTAATATAAAATATTGGTTTTTAATTTTGTTTACTGTCACAATAATTTTCTACTCCATGCCCGACCGAAAACGAGGGGAAAAAAGGAAAGAAGGGAAAATTATACCAGTCTAATTATTCAGCATAAGATTTGAGAATACGTTTTTTTTAAAGTTGTTAGAAATAATAGTTAAATATTATATTTTTTATTTCTTACATATGGTCTCAGATATCATCAGCTACAGTTATTTATCAGTATAAAAAAAGAAGATAATCATCAAATATAACATTTGAGAATAAGTTTTATTAAAGATAACAAAAATAATAGTTAAGTACTATTTTTCTTTCATGAAAATAGCCTCATAAATCTTCGGTTTCATTTTATTGTTCATTATAAAAAATAATCATCAAACATAAGATTCAAGAATAGGTTTTTTATTAGAGATAATAAAATAAATAGTTAAATGTTAATTTTCTTTCTCAGGACTAGCCTCATAGGTCATCAGTTTCATTTCATTTCTCATTATAGAAAAAATAATTATAAAATATAAAATTCATGAATAGATTTTTTTAGTGAAAGATAATAAAAATAATGGTTAAATACTAATTCTTCTTTTCATAAGAATAGCCTCATCAATCATAAGTTTTATTTTATTTCTCTTTGTAAAAAGATAGTCAGCAGACACTCAGTGTAAATGTTTTTCAATCGGATTTGTCTTCAATAAAATCAAAATTAAAATCGATTGATAACTTTGATTATTGTTGATTACGGTTTAACTATTACTTGATATTGTTACTTATTCAGTGTGGAGTTTTCTGATTAAAATCGGATGATTTTGTAGCAAATTCAAGGTTATCAGTCGATTAATAATTTCGATTTTCCTGCAAAACAATCTAATTTCAATCAGAAAATTTCACACTGAATAAATAACAATGTCAAGTAATAGCTCAGTCGTGATCAGAAATAATCAAAATTATCAATCGATTTTAATTTTGATTTTGTTGCAGAAAAATCTGATTGAAAGTCGCGAAAATTTTTCACTGGGCAGCTGATACGATACCATCTTAATTAGTTGACATCATGTGGTAAGTATTCAATTCACGAATAGTTTCTAATATGAAAACGAATTTTTTTTGTGTACAATCGGATTAAAAGAATACAATTGCAAAAATTTCTTATCAGTAAAAGGTTCTGTCCGTTAGTTGAACCTCGAACACATATCGTGTCTGTTATATTTGGGAAAAATTATTGATACACTCCTTAATGAAAAAATCAAGTTATCTGTCGAAATTTCTGAGTGAAAATGATAATTAAAAATCTTTTCTAAATAAAAAATGTAGCTAAAATTATGCACCTAAGAAAAAAATTAATTTTGCCTAAGTTTAATTTTGCCTAAACTTTAATTTTGCCTGTGACATATATATTATTGATCAACTGAAACTTGTGAAACTACGCTGAACATGAATCGTTAAAGTAATATTTTCTTGATAAGACACTTCTTTCTATAAAGCCCTTTGTGTAAAGAATAAACGAGTGTTATTTAAAAGTTGATTATCATAGTATAGAGAATGAATCGCTTGAGACCATCATCTAAGATAATGAAAGTGATGAAGTTGACTTACAATACTGAATATAGTAAAAGACTAACGAATTCTCGGATTGTTTTCGATTAACTTCTCTTTTATAGATTTCTATGAAAATAAATCTGTGCTTAATTTTTTAAACAGAATTTCATGTTAATTTTTATTAAATAATTCCCATAAATTGCATCTATCCTATTCTTAGAATATATTGGTTAAAATGCACTAGAAAATTCAACAAAATGAACAATTAGAGATACACATTATGCTTCTATTCTATTCAATATAGTCAATGTACTATCGAACTGTCATCTAGATTATTGCTTCCTTATTTCAATCGATAAATGATAATAATCTTGAAGAAGAAGCAGAAGAACATTAATAAGAGCAGCAACAAAGAAAAGAGAGAAATAATAATAATGTGTAAACTGATATCACGTGCAAACAACGTTGATCTGTTAATCAGACTAGAATAACTAACTGACTGGAAAAGTTATATGAACGAACGAGAGTCAGAGAAAGAAAAATAACTTTATTTATCTTAAATATTTGTTTATTTTCATAAATCTCAGGATTACTGGATTCACAAATAAGAAGAAATCAATATATTGAAGCATGAAGATGATTATTAGATTCTATTTGATACATTTCAAAAAACAATAAACATAAGATTTGTTTGTTTTTATTCAGTTCAATTGTTCATACTGGTTCAAAATTAATTAATGAAAACAAAGATAAAAAAATTACGCTTCTTCAATTCGTATTTACTGAATTCCCTTGTCTTTTTCATAAAACTATCATAGAATCTTTTTTTGTCTGACATCAACAAAATATAAACTCTACTGTAAATTTTGTACAAGACGAGTTGTCAAATATGATAACAATTCAATCAAAGAATTAACAAATGTGACACGGTTTATCTGAGAATATTTAAAAAATTAAACCATAAATGGAAAACAAAACTAATTAATTCAATAATCTAGATAGAACTTCAGTGTAACTTATTGATAACTATAAAAAATATAAGAAGTTGATATATTAATCTTGTTGAGTTTTTCCTACGTTGAATGAGTTGTCAAACAAGTTCAATAAGAATATTATCTAATTATGATATATTTTAATCAATTTTCATCTTCATTTGCTGATCATTTCACAACTTTTAAATACGTATTAGTATTAAAACAATTGAAAATCAATATTTAACAATGAAAAGTAACATATTATTTTTATCGAACACTAACTTATTAAATAACAAACATATATATATATACATAACACCTTTTTTTTTCTTTTGAATTCTCTTCTTTGGTTCATGTTAATAAAATATCATGAAAATCTGGAGAAATACTTTGAAATAAAACAATAGCCAAATTAATTAAATCTTCATCTCGATATTATATTTTAATGTATTTTTATTGTCTATAATTATTTATTGCACTATTTTCAGGTAACAATGAAAATATTACAAATAGATAAAGTTTAGTTAAAATTTTATTATGACGCTCAATTAACACCTCATAGAATTTAAAAAACTTTTTTGTTTTCTTTTTCAATTAGGATAGATATGAGATTTACCAAAACAAAATAACTTATTAAAGATTTTATTTAATCAAATATGTAAATATTCATCAGCGGAATTAAACAAATTTGATTATTGTTTTAATATATATTATATAAAGTATTATTATTGATATTTCCATTAAACAAATTTTATAATCTATTCATAGAGTACAAAAAAAAAATATCAATGTATTGAAACTTNTTTGAGCTTCTCGCCCTCTACTGCGTCTCTTGGTCTATGTGACGTTCTCTACGGGTACGATAGGCTTTGGCGCCAACTTGCACTCGTACTTTTACCTATTGTTTCAACACTTAGATTGCGCCACCTTTTTATCGTTTGATTCATTGGTTGAAGTAAATGGGTCAATCGTTTTTTTCTTCTCTGTTATTTCATAACACTGATGAGCAAGGTGCGCAAGATCTGGGAAATGATTCACTGCAACAAGTAGAAAGGATCGACCATGAAGCAAAGTAACGCACATTATACTTTTGGTTTTCTTCGTTTGGTAAGCATTGATGAGAGAGAATTGTTAGTTTTTTTCTGTCGTTGTTAAGCTCCCCGTGTAGTTTTTTCCCCAATTACTCATGCAGTCGAACAATTGCTATGAAATGCTGTTGAAAGGCGTAACAGAGAAAGATGATCATCTTTCATTATTATATTCCGATTTTCGATGATGAAAAACTTGAGTCTCAACTTGTGATTCTACTGCTCGAATCCGTGAATTTCCGATTGGAACACTGAGAAAAAAGGCGAAGTATTTGGAAGCAGGAGTTTGGTGATCCAGTCTAGTAGTTGAATTTTTTCAGCTCCAACTGAAATCGGTCGTATTTCATGCACCAGGGTAGGCAATTTTTTGTCGATTTTCTCTGACACCGAAACGCCATTATTGTCCACCAATCATCTATGCTATGCAGTTCAAATGCGTTTCAGAAGATATTGATATCTATATTTTCTTTGTTTGGTGCTTGTTTTATAATCTATTGCTGTTTTTCTTGGTACTGTAGCGCCACTATTGTTATTTGCATGAGTCCAATCAGTGATTGCATAGACCAAGTACTGATAAGCTTTCAGAGATGTGCACGAAATGAGTGACGATCTGACCACTTATCAGCATAGGTAAATTGCAATACTTAGAGCTACTCTCTTTTATAAAATACGAACTAAAGGAAGTGTTGAAGGTTAGAATAAGATTGTTTGAGCTTCTCGCCCTCTACTGCGTCTCTTGGTCTATGTGACAGACTACGGAATCCAATTCTCTTATGGCATCGGTTTGAAACACAATTGAGTGTAAGATCTTTCTCTTTTGCCCGTCATTTACATTCGTTCTAACCCAGGTCAATCCTCCTCGGTCGTACACGGCCATGTACCAACCAGATACGGCGAATAACGGCAACTGTTCGCATTAGCCATTTACGGCAATCGTAAACGATGCTTTACGCTGTAATACGCTCATCGTAAACAATGATCGGTAAAAGTTGCCGTTAACCACTACCGCAACTATATGGCGAGCGTATACGTGCAAAAGATAAAAAGCTGTAAAGCACCGTATACGCTACCTGTTTGCGGCAGCCGTATCCAGCAATCGTAAACAACCGTTTTCCTAATGTTACGTCCATCACAAACGACTAGCGTAACAACCCACCGTTTATGGCCGCCGATAAACTACACCGGCTCTAATCGATAATCCGGTCATTTCAACTGACCAATCAGATTTCGAGATGATATTTCTCAGCTATAACATTTTTTATTGCAAAAAAATTGACTTTTTGGGAAAAAAAATTTTCGAGAAAAAATTTTTTTTTTGTAGAAAAGGACTTGAGGGAGCCTAGACAGATCCTTCTGAAAAAGGCAACCACGAGCTGGCTTTTTTTACCGCGTTTTCTCTGTTGTATACTGCAACCGTGTGTCGCCGTTTACGGCACGGCGATTTAGGGCCATAGTACGGTGCATAGAAATACGGCGTCGTATGCGGCCGTATACGGTCTATCTAGTCGTCGTAATATTCGACCTGGGAACATATTACAGTTAATATTTTTCATTTTTAACAGGCGTTAACAACAGATAGTTGTTCACAAACTGAAAAGTATGTTTTTATGTTGTAATGCATTTTCATAAAAGATTAAAATGGAATCTCGTGCTATTCTCGTAAGAATGAATACCGTAAAATGGAACAATATGTGGTAGTTATTTTGTTTTTTTGTTTTATTCTAGTATTAAGACTCGACGGTAGCATGTCTTCTAAGAGTTCACTGGTTCAGATGGATCCTATCTATCGTATTCCGCCTTATTATTATATTCATGTATTAGACCAGAATACAAGTGTGACACGATTGGAAATTGGTCCAAAAACATTTTTTAGACAGGACAATGAGAGAATAGTTTTTGAACCCAGTAAAATGATCACTCTACCGCCAAGACATTATTGTGTTATTGAAAATCCTGTTGTAAAAAATGAAGATGATCAAGCACAATTCGACAACAATGGTCAGGCAAAATTGTTGCATGGCAGCCTAGATGTTAGACTGGAAAAAGATTATAAAGAACCATTTCCATTGTATCCTGGTGAAGTTTTAAAACAGGTATTGTGAATAGTAATACAGGAAATATCTTTCAACAGTATATGTTGATATTATTGCAGGCTCCCACACTTGTAAAATATGTTGCAACTAATTCAGCATTAAGATTAAAAGCCGTTTTGGATTTTGATGACAATGGAGAGCAGCGAAAAACTGGAGATGAATGGTTATTCGAAGGACCAGGTAAGTGACTGTGTATTCGCAGCTATAATTTATATAATTCATTCGTTCGAATTATAATATATGTATGCCAACTATGCCGATATCTTGATTTGTTAGGTACTTATATACCCCGCAAAGAAGTATCAGTCGAAGAACATATTGTTGCTACCGTGATCGGTCCTAATCAAGCAGTAAAATTGAGTGCTAAAAAAGAACTTATCGATCGTATGGGTCAACATCGTGTGGCAGGTGAAAATTGGTTAGTAAAGCAATTGGGTGCTTATGTACCATTGGCTTATGAAACGGTTGTAAGCCTTGAAAATGCCTATGTTGTAACAGATAAAAAAGCATTGCACCTACGTGCACTGAAAACATTCAAAGATGATTTTGGTCAAACAAGAAATAATGGTGATGAATGGCTCGTCACAAAAGAACAAACTGAAACATATATTTTGAACGTTTATGAACAACTTGTGAGCATTGTTAATATAAATATACTGACTTCAAGACAATATTGCGTTATCTTAAATCCAGTTTCATGTAAGAATGTTAGACGTTGAATTATGGTCGGACTTATTATGATTTCTATTTTTTTTTCAAGCTGACGGTAAAAATCAATTGGGCAAGAAGAAATTAGTTGTTGGTGATAAATCCTTTTTTTTGCAACCTAATGAGCAATTAGAGAATGGAATTCAAAATATCTGCATATTGAGTGAAGATGAAGGCGTTGTAGTGAAATGTATTGAAGGGTTCAATGATGAAATAGACAATGTGACTCGTATGCCGGGTAAGAGAAAATAATTTTCTCGTGTTTCTATTGTAGAGAAATTACCAATGACTAGATTCTAACTAAACAACATTTTAATCTGTTTATTGTATGTGAATTTATGAATTATTTGAATTTTTTAAGGAGACAAATGGGTAATAAGAGGACCACGTGAATACATACCACCAGTCCAAGTCGAAGTGCTACAAAAACGAAAAGCAATACCTTTAGGTACATTGATTGATCTCTCATATCTTGTGTATCTATTAGGTATTTTTGTCTAGATGAAAATGAAGGAATCTATGTTCGTGACTTGAGAAGTGGTCGTGTTCGTGCAGTCATAGGTAGTACATACATGTTAACACAAGATGAAGAACTCTGGGAAAAAGAACTGCCAGTAAGCATAGAAGAGTTTCTTCAGCGAGATCGCCTAGGTGAAAGACAAATCAAAACGACAGTAACATCATCGTTGTCAACGACTAAACGGGACAAATTCAAATTGGCTACATATCGAGTGCCACAAAATCAAGTCGTTCAAGTGTATGATTACAAAGCAAAAAATTCAAGAATTATTTTTGGACCAGAATTAGTCATGTTAGGACCAGACGAACATTTTACATACATAAATCTTTCTGGATCTGTAATTGTTTCTTTTTATTTACTTATTTTTCTTTCTCTACTATTCGTATTGAAAAAAGCTATAAGCAACAAAAAAAATTTCTTTTTTTCTGTTTTTATTTTCGTATTGTACTTTGGTTTACGCCGTTTTATTCAATAAAATAGAACAGAAATTATTGAAAGAAAACATGAATGGGTGGATGTGGGTGAGAGTAAGGTGCTTGCAGAGAGAACTCTCATATTCATACCCCAACGCAGTGCGTATTCGAATTCGTCAAACAGAGATGTTTCATTCTCTTAATTCTAAATTAAAGCCAGAATTAACTTATTATCAGGAATGTAAACAGACGGATAAAAATAAACTAAAGTACCAACTCATTTATATTATTCCACATTCACTTTATTTTCTTTTTTTATCGATGTAAATAATTAGAGAAGGTTTTCTTCCAACTTTTACTCATTATTAGTCGTTATTGTCAACCATTTAAAAATACCTCTTACTGGCTTCTTCACGCTAGATAATGTTGGCTCATGATAAAAGATATGAGTTGATAAGTAGTAGTTGGTAAGCAACTCTTCCCTGTTGTTTTTCGGCGATAAGTCCAAGTATTGAAAAAAAAAGATATGTAAAGCATCGAGGAAGCCTCGTCAACCAAACACAAAACTCATAAAAAAGACACTTACATATAATACTCTTGACAAAATACCGCCTTCTTGATGGGTCGAAGAACAAATTTAAGCAATTTCATCTATCATAAACGCATAGACCCACACAATTCAAGTAATCTAAGCACACAAGAGTTTCTGAAAACACATCCACACTCTCTTATAACAGTTCTCGTTTGAGCATTCACTATCATATGACAAATGTGCAAATATTTTTTTACAATATTTTGACGTGTTATGCATATAAAAATGATTTTTTCTTATGAGTGACACATGTCAAAATATTGAGAGAAAACTTTTTAGACTTTTGTCACATGCAAAACTTTTCTTTACAGGCATCTTCAAACATGTTTGATGATGACAGTAGTTGGTTTTTAAACTTCCTGAATGGACGTGAAAACGATTAAATGGGAACCATGACTAGAGCGTTTAAACGCATTTTAGATGTGGATGTTGGTCTTCTTTTCGTCACATATATCCTCATCCTACAATCACAGAGTCTCAGTAAACGAAAAGAAACAGAAAGCAAGTTTAACGAATTCTTTGTCTGTTTTTCTCTTGGGCGTTTTGTTATAATTATTACTTATTCATTGATAATAGCTTAGGTTTGAATAAGGAACGGGATGAGTTCACTTTTACATCTATTTGAATGAAGAATTAAGCAATTAGTGTCATAGTCTGTTTTTAAATAGTTCGTTAAACTTGCTTTGATAATTTTAACTCGAAAAGAAAAAAAATGCTTTAAAAGTACACATTATTACNGCGTGCGTGTGGGTGTGGGTGGGTGTGGGTTTGGCATGTGGTCGTCAATCATCGAAATATCCAAACCCAACACCCACACCCACCCCCACAACCACACACGCACACCCTCACATCGACACGCACACTCACACACTCACATCAACATTCTACGTACATTATCTAGAGATGCATTAGATGACAACGAGATTATTGTTTTATGATTTATGAACCAATGATGAGAAGCAAGGGCGATCAAGATTTCGCAAATAAACATGACATGTAAAATATAAAGATTTGAGTCATTTTATTGTTGCGTGAAACCTTTAATCACTTTGATTAATTCTTTTTTGTAGACTTCCGATGGCAGAACAAATACAATGATGGTGAGCATTGGTGGACTGAAAGAAATGAAATAGCCAATTAGATAGGGCCAATGTTCTCGACTCGATTTCATACACTTAGACAAAAATGAAATAATCAGACGAGGAAGAGCTAACAGAATAAGAACAGATGATGGTATCAGCAGATGTTTATGACGTCGAAATTGGTCGCGTAGAAAATACTTATAGGGCTGTTTTTTCTGAGCGACCGAACGAGTACGAGCTGCAGCAACAATGATGACAAAGGCCGCAATACAATTAATTAAGAATGGAACGAAAAAATGAAGAGCGTTTATCGTTGAATCAAATGTTTCCAGGACCGGTGAATATTTGGCTACGCACCATGAACGTTGTTCTTCGTCGTCAAAAATCAGGCGGCGATTCATTGGATCATGAATATGTGTGCATGAAGTGGAAAGTAAAAGGACTGGAATAACCCATTTCGCAATTTGTTTGCTTTTTACTTTGTTAAAGTTGATACCTTTCAAAACGGTGACAGCGCGTTCGATAGCTACACAACTACTAAGCCAGTCCACAGTACTGAGTAGAAATCGAAGAAGAAAATCGATGAATATGCATTGTACTTGTACGAAAGAACGATTACTGATTGAACCTATTTGCGAGGTAAGAAGGAGCCAAAATTTGATAGTTAATATATTCATTATAATTATGGATGCTATTGATGAAGTAAACAAATAACAACCACAGCCAACATTACGTGTGTTTTTAGTTCGAAATGTTAGAAATGAGAAAAAATTGCTAATGAGACCTAAACCGAACATAGTTGTCGAAAATGCGATTGCCACTTTGACAGCATAGGTCTGCTGACTGATTCCAAAATGCGGCCGGATTTGGTAGCCCAAAATAGCATCTAATGAGAGGCTCGATCCTTTGGTAAAAAATTGGCATTTTGATCCGTAGTAACAATCACGACAGACGCAAAGTGATGATTTTGGACATTTTGAATAATCTTGAAAGCATCGACCATTGTTTTCACATAAGTTGTAACCATGACATTCATAAGTCGTCTTATGATCAAATTTCAAACAGTTCGCTCTTCGATAAAGATCACACAAACATATGTGAATATTATCATACAGGGTGTCCTAAAAGTCCCTTACCAAAAAGAAATTCGAATATCTCTCTTACGGCTAGAGCAAACAAGCTGATTTTTTTATCAATGATAGAGGCATGTTTAAAGTTTATATCGATAAAGACATGCTTAGAAAGACTCTCTGCTAAGTATCACTATTGACCTCAACAAAAAAAATTTTACTTTTTTCACAGATAGGAAAAAAGAAAGACGGAGTGGCGCAAAAGTCACTTTGCCGACAAAAAGAATTGAATATCTCCACTACGGCTCGGACAAACGAGCTGATTTTTTTATCAATAGTAGAGGTATGTTCAAGTTTTATATTTATAAAGACATACTTAGAGAGACCCTTTGTTAAGTATATTATTTTTTTTCCTATCTGTGAAAAAGTAAGTTTTTTTTTGTTGAAGCCAATAGTGATACTTAACAAATAGTCTCTCTAGGCATGTCTTTGTGGATATAAACTTTAAACATGCCTCTATCATTGATAAAAAAATCAGCTTGTTTGCTCTAGCCGTAAGAGAGATATTCGAATTTCTTTTTGGTAAGGGACTTTTAGGACACCCTGTAGAAGCAGATTAAATCAGGTCGTTCGTGGCATGGAATATGATAGAGTTTGATACGCCTCAATATGTGTCTATTGGCAACGGTTTTATTGAATAATTCGTGAATGGATAAACATCTATGTGACGGAATTATTTGTGTTGTAATGTTAGCTGAAACAATGTCTTGCTCTCGAAGAATTATCAAAAAGTAGCTATCGATGACGGCTGCAAAAGCGATGTTAAATGTGAACGATGTATAAAATGTGAGGGAAGTTTGATCAAAACGGATTTTTTTCATAATACCCATTTGAAGATGTTCTTCCTCGTTTCGAGCTCTGATGAAGTGAATGAGTAATGATTGTGGAATAGTTATTGTGTTGTGAAACGATATGTCAATTCTGGTCTGTGAATGTTCGCAGCGATTTCCTGAATTCTCTTGACGACAAATACATGTTGGTTCGTTCCGACGTGAAAGTAGACGACGTTCATCGCCATGTACACATTGGCCCCTGTTGAGACAAAATTCTGAGTGACATGAAGACTTGAAAAGATGACATCGGGGACCAAATCGATCAGGAGGACATACACAGATAGAATTATTAATACATAGTGAACTCGTTGAACAATCACACGTATATTTCCTATCACACTGAGCACCTGACCATTCACGTTCGCATTGACAAAATGTCGAATTTTGATTATTTACATAATTGAAACATTTGCCATGAATACATGATGGTGTACATTTTTCTAGAGATTCAGTGTCTGAAATTGGAACTCTAAGTAGAACAGATAGACGATGCACAGACAGAAATGAAAATCGAAGTGGAAAAATCCAGCTGGCCCGATAACTTAATGCCGGTGTACTGAACGCATCGACTCTTACTGAATAAGCTTTTGTTGCATTTTTTGGTCGAGTTGAATAGAGTAAATAGATATTGAATTTAGTATCACAATCTCGTGCAGATAAATATTCAATAAAATCATGCGATTCGACATTCATTTCATCATCAATTAGAATGATTGAGAAAGTAAACAAAGTACTCCAATCCGATGTTAGTTGTATTTGAAGTGTAAGACTCACTCGTTGATTTTGATATTGACATAAATCACCGTAAAAACTTGGTGGACACATACAGTGCATTTTAGTTCTGTTACCTCCCATCCGAACATCAATTAGAAGTCCTCGGTTGCACCGCCACACCAGATCATTTCTGATTTTGATTATTGGGTTGCTTTGAATTGATTGGGTTTGCATGCGAGCGTCAGATGTAAATTAGGCGGTATCAATTGTTGATTCCCATAATTCAGGCGACATATTACTTAGTATAAAGTGTTCTTTTTCTGGTCGCCTAGGCGCATCAGTAAGGTCGCACAAGAAATTCTTAACCTCCGTTAAACCAAACGGCTGAAGCATGCAGAATGGAAACCCTACCTCATCGTAGTTAGTGCAGAATATTTCATCATCACCTAACGGACAGTCTGTCTCATAATTACAAAAATAAAAAGAATTAATACATTTTGTTTGGTTAAAACACTCAAACTGATAGGTAAATGACGTTGGATCATGTTTTTGACAGCGGCTTCGCTCATCCGATGCGCCAAGGCAATGGGTAATACCGTCATCAGCTAGAGCTATTGGTAAACATGATATTTTTGATGTGTCATTCAGAAGAATACAACTGTGTTGGAACTCAGGACAAGTCGAAGGCGGACAATTTACTTCATCAGCTCCATTCTTGCAGTGCCAAAATCCATCACATCTAGTGTACGTATTATTACATAACCAGTAGTCACATTCTGTCTCATCTGTCTCATTTCGTTCATCAATTAACATAGGAAACAGCTTTTGGAATCCATCACATATCGTTTGGAATTTGATTTGATCGTCTCTAAATACGATGTTCGCTGGAAATTCATCTTCGTTGTTGTCACAGTTACTCTCCTCGTCTGCAATCACTAGTGGAACGAAACACTTTTGGTTGTTACCTACTGAACACTTAAATCGATGGTAAGCGTCGTTGAGTGCACAACTTTGATTGAATGTTTCGTCATCATTCAATGGACAGTCTCGAATCTCATCAACAAGACGGTGCTTTGAGATGCATTTAGTTGAATTTTTACATTGATACATCGCTGAATGCGTACAATAGTGTGTATCATTAGTCAGCATCAAACATGCACGAAATTGACTTTTGATATACACTAAGGCTTTCAAATAATCGTCGGTATTACTTAGTCCTAACTCACGCCAACGACGACAAGTTGAACCATTCCGATGTACTGTGGCGGGAAGAAAGTCCATACAAAGCCTTTCGTTGTAACACACATATTCCGGTCGAACTGGCTCATCAGATTCAAATTGGATTTCTTTGTATGTAAATATCAAGCGTATATGCCCGAGTAAGATAGGACCAAAATGAAACTCATATTCCGATGGACAATTGTCCTTTATACAAGTGACATCCGTACAAAATTCATCACACCAATAAGCATGCACTCGACTATGGTCTATGAAACAAGCCAGAACCTTCGAACATCGGTCATCCACTAAAATATTGTTGCGACCATTGTAACATGTGCTTGCTGTGTTACTACATTGTCCATCACCACAGGCAAAATCCCATGCTCCTGGCCGGCAGGTATGTTCTTCGCATCGAAAAGCAGGATCGAACGGACAAGTAAGTAAGTGAAATTCACCAATTAATTCGTCTGTTCGATCCAAACAATCTGGATTGAGCAGAACATCACGAAAAAACTCTTTTGGAATACATTGGCCATTGTGACATCGGTATTCATTTCCAGTGCATTCATTTATTTCGAGTTGCCAACAATCAGTCTCATCAGATCTATCGAGACAGTCGATTTTTCTATCACAAATATCGTGCCAACTCAAACACAGAGATGAAGTCTGGCAAATAAGATGCTTGTAACACGTCACCTGGGCACCTTCCAAAATTGCAGACTTAGATTTAAAGATATCAGCGACGATTTCATCGAATGATGTGCCAATTGTATATGGGAATGCGAAGCGACAGTGAGGTCCGAACCATGGTGGTGTACAATTGAAGAACAATGTTTTCTCCTCTGAAGGCGAAGGTAAGTCTGGGAAATTATCCAAAAAGATTCGATAGCGTTCAACCAGGTCGATGGGAGCCGATCATGCAAGTAACTGTAGACTGTTGATATTTTTCTCTCTTAAATAGGTAAAAGTAAACCGAGGATGAATCGTATTATTGAAATCGAAGTCTGGAATGAGAATACTTGTTTCTGATGGTCGAAGACAATACGGAATTATCTGGTGTGAAAGTGGAATTTTTTCAGAATAATAAACAATATCATCGCGTACATAGTATAATAGACAAAATCCATCTTGAAGTTGATTAACATTGTACATATTAAATTGATACTGTGATACTGTCTGTAGCTGCCATATAATGAAGAAATAGTGTAGTAACATATTGTAGCAGAAAAGCATATTCAGAAAAAAAGTGATTTAATTGTTGCTTTTATCTTTCTCTACAAAAATCGATGGCATGTTATCAAATAACTATGAATGCACTGAGATCTATAGCAGCTAACAAAATATGAACTCTCTTGCGCATGATTCTTTCCTTCAAACAAAATTGAAACTGAAACTTATTACAATGTTCACGGCACGTTCAACGACTTTTTTATTCATACGTGATGCAAACAAGTGTATCCAAAAAAACGCATTATAATTAACTATTGGCAAAGTATTCTCTTTCTGTTGAATGTATTTTTAAAATGCACGATCTTCTTTCAAATTTCTGTTAGTTTTTTTTAGAATCATTTCCTCAAATACAATTCTGTAGAATCATCTAATTTCTGACTTAGCCATTAATCATCCATCTCTCCACACGTCGGTACCTTCAACTGCTTTTTGATGGGATGGATGGGTGATGGTGTGTGGATGGAGGTGTAACCGTCGCCGAATAGAACGTCTCATTGTTGATAATAATCAGTAACATCTCAAGTGTAATCTATGTGATAATTAGAGATTGCTGAAACCAATAGAACTTTTAAAAACTAGAAATCAGTGTATTTTTTCTTGGATGACATATGGTCTGAAAACCGAGCTGATAAGCAAATATGTCTCTTTATGATTTTGTGACGCTACCATATTTATTAGGTTCTCATTTATCTTGTTTCTTCATGCATAATAGATTCATCGCTATTATTTTCTCATTTTTGTGATTTTTGACTTATTCAGTAATCAGTTTCGACTAACTGTCTAGTTTAAGTTCGAATATAAATGTAACTAGCATTGCTATTCGAATTCCAATCGATACTCTCCTACCAGTTTAGAAAAAAGAAAAATATTTAGTTTGAATTTGAATTCGAATAATCAATAAAAACAAATCTTGTTCTTCTTCTCAACTCACAGGAAACTATTAATTTGAATTTAGAATCAAATTCTAATTTTAAATGCTAGTTTCAGTTACGATCCAACTCAAGCTACCATGCAGGTGGCACATTATCTTTATTTTACTTTGAATAAGTAAAGTAAAGTAAAGTAGACTAAACTAAAATACTGTCATTTGAACGTGTAAAATAAAGTAAAATAAAGTTAACCAAACAATGTTTTTCATGTATTCATAGAAAATCGACATTTTTTGGCTTTACTTATTTTTTTTACACTAATTTTAAGATGAAACGATATTGAATAAACTTTGATACGTTCTAAGATTATTTATACATGATCCTGAACTAAGACATTGCTAAAAAGTTTAAAACATACAACTTCATTTTGTTCACTTTACTTTACTTTTTGGATAAAGTATATTCACTTTACAGGATAAAGAAAAGTATTTAACTTTACTTTATGTGATAAAGTAAAGTTCTAATATTTAACTTTACTTTATCTGATAAAGTCAGGTTCTAATATTTAACTTTATTTGGTACAGTAAAGATAAAGTGCGTGCCCTAAGCTATCATGTTTGAATTTTATTTGTATTTTTGATGGGCCGTCACATTATTGCCATTTTGGCTTATATCATAAGTTACTGTTGTGTGGTTTGAAGTTATGTTATGATGGGATAGTGTGAATTTCTTGAATTAATGAAAATAAAGTTACATCTACTGGGAAAATTTTTGCATAAAAAGACATGAGCATGCTAAGAGAAAAACAACGTTATAATTCTATGAGAACAGAACGTCTAATGTTTGTCTTAACGGTAGAGACCTACGAAAGACCCTGTGAAATAAATTAGGAAAAATTTTGTCATCGTCGCCGCCGAAAACGACCTTCTCGGGAAGAACTTCTCGCCACCGCCGATGCCTTAAAACTTTTTTGTCAGTGTGGATGTGGGTGTGGAATAGAGAGCTGCGGGTCCATGTTTTTTTTGGACCCGGATGGAGTGAGTGTGGGTGTGGGTGTGCGTGTGGTTGTAAATAATTAGTAGAAACACCAATCCCAACCCACACCCTCACACCCACGCCCACATCCACACCCACACCCACACCCCTATAATGATTGAAACAAAAAAAAAACAAGTAGCTGAACTTTTCTATTCTAGTCACTGGTAGATATAACTAATAGAAATATAATTTTATTTAGTAGAATATTAAATCTCTCTTGAAATTCAATGTCTGCTCTACCTTCTTTTTAGTTATTCACTATTTCATTTTTTTTGTTATTCCATACTATTCCAGTGTCAGTTGTGAATAACATTCTGTTCAAAGACTTAAATCTATGTAGCACCTGTTTATTGTACTTCATAAGTTTAAACATTGATGATTTGTTCAAAAATTAGTTTTAGAGACAAAAAAAAGAATTTTAAAATCATTTAATGATGAAATGAAAACGCCTATAAACAAATATTTATTTTAATAATAAGAAAAAAAAATAAAAACAAGAAAATTGTTTTTTTTTTCAAAGAGAAATTTTATCGGTAATTATCAATAAATCAAAGAATATCTTCCATGATTTTAATCTCTTTGATTTCGCATTCGATGTTGTTTATTAAAGATTTTACCATTGAATAACTTACTACGATCTTATTATCATTCCGATGGACAAAAGATGCACCATACTCTCAACTAATTTTCATTACACGACTCATTCGAGAAATAAAAACAAAACATTGATTTCGAAATGCTCTTCTTGGCTCAAATACCAGTATTTCGACTAAATATTCATTCCTCTGCTTGTATCAGAACGAACTCAACAAGGAAAATTTACCGTGACTATTTTGTTTATAATGAATCAAACGTCATATTGTTTTCTATTACAATGGTAAAACCTGCTAAACTTCACTCTTCATTCCTTTTTTTTGTCATGTGA
>CAJNSZ010000115.1:164933-185089 GCA_905329745.1 Rotaria sp. Silwood2
AAGATTCTTCAAACAAAAATATATTATAAAGTTTCTATCGCATGTTTAAAAAATATCACTCTGGAAAAGACATAAACATGTTACAAAAAAATCAGTTTTTGAAGATTTATCAATATTAATCCTATCTATGTATTTCAATATTAGCTAAAGTATGAAAAATCTATAGTTACAGTTCATTTCCTCGACAACATAGTCTAAGATTCTTACGTTCTAACAATAACAAGAGCTAAAGAACTATATTTTGTCTTCACACCAGAGACAAATTTACAATTATGCATTTTATTACATAAAAAGTTATTATACAAATCGAGTTACTACTTTCTAACAAGAACACAGAATTAAAAGTATGATTGTAAGAATTTAGATATACATACTACTAATATACGAGAATAAATGCAGAATGGAAGAAATATGGCTTTGTTAACAACAACAGTGTTTTCCATGTATTACATAAGTCATTAGTAACTATCAATCGTATCTACGTTTCGTGCTATATAGTCTTCCAACGAGTCCTTTAAATAAAATTTTTACTAGAAAATTAAAAAAAAGGTTTTACACGAAATATTTCTAAACAGAACTAGAAAAAGAAACTTTCGGAGAAACCACGAAATTCAGAATAGTAGAAGTTTTCACATATTCCAAATATGACCATATGCGAGTTCATTTGCATAAAACTACATGAAAAGAAAAATTAATAACTGAGAACAGTTAGAACAGGTTTTTTTTATTGATGACTTGAATCTTTTCCAAATTAGTGAGAAGTGACGATCTTACAAGCCACGTAATACTGTAGTGCAACAGTGTGTCGAGTTGCTTCTTATCGTCTAATTTTATTTTACTTTTTTTTTATCATAAAGAACATTTCTTGTGTAGAATATAGGTCTGACTAGATCAACATTACAACGTTCGGAATCAAAACGTTGCATAATTAATCCAACGAAGATTAATATTTCACCTGAAGATGCCTTATTAAGAGATATAGAAGAAATTTCGATTGTCTGGCTTGATTGTAATATTCATCGAAATGAAGATTGTATTTGTACCGAACTAGAATTACGTCGTCTCTTTGGCAATGTCAAGACTTTCAATGATTTTGAAGAATGTGTGAATTATTTGACAACTCTACCAACCAAACATGATCGCGTTTTTCTCGTTGTATCCGGTGCGTTAGGAGATGCACTTCTCGAACGTGTTGAATCATTAGATGCTATCGTTTGGGTATATGTGTTCTGTAAAAATGAATCATTTCATAATGAATGGACAAAAAAAATTTGCTAAAATTAGGGGTATTTTCATGAAACAAGAATCACTTTTTTGTCAGCTCTTACCTGATATGACTAAATATTCAGCTCATTTAACACCAATGCGCATTTTTCACTCGGATGAGAAACAAAAATCTATTCACGACTTGAACACTCAAACAGCATCATTCATGTGGTTCCAGTTACTCATTCGAATTATACTCACTATGGAAAACAATCGTGATGATCGTGCTAAGAAAGATCTTATTGATGTTTGTCGAAAGCGTTACGAAGGTAATATAATCGAACAACAGCGTATAACAGAATTTGAAAACAATTATAGATCAGGTCAAGCGATATATTGGTATACTAGAGATAGCTTTCTTTATCGTTCAGTGAATAGAGCATTTCGTACAGCAGATATTGATATCATCTATCAATTTCGCTTCATTATTGCTGAAATTCATGAGCAATTAGAGACCTTATCTAATTCGTCTACTGCTAATTTANGAAACAATATCAAGTGAGTCGTTTAGATGATACTCTTACTCGAGATTGTGAAACTGAGAATGTAGGAGTTTTTATCAAGAAGATTAGACCAGTCATATGAGACTTGTACTTCGAAGATCGAAACAAATATTCTTACAACATAGATTATACTAGTTAAAATAGAGTACGACGGACATTTACGATTGTGTTTAACTTCTAGTAACTGTTTCTATCAAGAAAATAATAATTTTGATTAAAATTCTCGAAAGATGTTTTAATTCTTTGCTTTAGCATGGTACAAACGAAATTAGAGTTTCTCAAAACTGAGATAAATGGTAGGCTTGAAATGATGATTGATAAATCAGAGGTTAAAAATTTGCTACGGATCACCTTGTGCATTAGTACCTAACAAAGCAGGAGTAATCGGAAAGTTATTTATGCAGTAGAATTCTGTATTGCTAAAACAGATGGACTATTTGTGAATGAATTCGGCAAGTTTTTGTTAGTTTAAATGTTGTGAACTAGTCAATTATGCTATTGAAATTCTGCTACATGAAATCATTTTCGTATGAATTAGAAAATATGAGCACATCATTGTCACAGCATCTCTGTACAACAACGATTCCATGAAAAAGCATTTGAAAATTTTTTGTCTTCATTCGCAAGTTGAAAGTAAACATTCATTTTAGATTGCTTGGATTCAAATCTAATTACATTTGAAAATGCGTCAAACTATTCCAAGATCTCGAATGGTTATTATGGTTTGACATGGACGAATGCTTATGTACTTGATACACAAATATATCCACAATGGTCTGAAAGTGGTTTTTATTCGGCTATAAAATCTGGTACTTGGGTTGCATTCAATATGAATGGCGAACGAATGACAATTTCTATAGATACACCAAGCACATTTAGTATAAAATCATTTGTTGTCTCATCTGCATGGAATGATTATGTTACATTATCGATGGTTTCGCAACGTGCATCAACGTATTATAAAGAAGCATCATTTAAAATTGAAAAAAATCGTTCAACTACGATTGAATTAAACTGGTTCGATATTAATACAATCACATTCTATGCATCAATTAATAATAGTCGACATGGAGAAGTATTTGTTATTGATGATTTATGTTTGTAAGTGTTGTTTGTTGCGTAAGCACCAAACATTATAATAGTATTAGATGCTAGTTTTTATATCAGCAGTGCATCTAATAATTATTTGTTCGATAAATTTAACTTTTACTAGTGTTTATTAGATATTAACAACACCAATCAGTGTCATGATGAAATGCATTCTGAATAGGTTTCAGAAAGTTTCTATGAAACAAGCCTTCTTTTTGGCAGAGAATGTCTTAAGTTTTCGATTATTAGATGCTAAAATAGGTTGCATATTAATTTGTCTTATTTTGTTTTTCACTTATTCAAGAGTGATCGAATACATTATTTTCACCACTCAACAAACTTTAAGCATATTTTCTTGTTTTCCTTAAGGGACTCAACCACGCTGTCAACATCAACATCAGCCAGCATTGAAGATAAATGTTCATTGAACGAAATATTCTATCAAGGTCATTGTTACTACTTGGATGGTGTAGGAGGAGAATGTCCATATGATTATAGTCTTGGATCAGAAACGGTTTTATCTGTTATAGCTGATTCATTTATTGGTTTAAATTATAAAACAGCGATATCAAATAACTGTTGCGTTGTAACGTCTGAAAAATCCTCAAATTACGGAATTAATTCAACAGACCAATGCAACAAACAAGGACCATTTACAGTTGTGCCCAGTTACAATGGTGGTGGATGTCGAAATTATACAACTAGGCATTCAAGACAATTAACATTTTGTATGAGCAATTAATTTTATTTTGCATCTGTGTTGTAATGATTTCTCTTAGTGAGAAAGAAAAGATAAAACATTAAAATGCGTACCATAACATCTTCGACTGGAGACCCAACAAAGAATTTTGACAAAACAATGCAAGCAAGAGATAAATACTACCTATTTTAAATCAAGCTGATCGTAGATATTTTTCGAATAAAAACTGAACAAAAAGGATCCGATGTCTTTGCTGTCAAGTTCCTGACAGTAAATGAACAGATCTGATAGAAAACACGCTCTTCGAACATCGATGTGGTACATATTAGACACGAAGAAGACGGAAGTCGTAATCAATGATAGCTATTAATTATTAGACAAAGAACAAATAATCGTGCAATATGCACGTCATTTAAAGAAAATATTCATACTTACTCATTCACGAGTAATCATACATAATTTTGTGTAGCTCCAACTACATACGAATAATTGTTAACCAGCTTTAACTGTTGGAAACTGAAATGAGCTGACTTATTTTGAATAAACGTATATGTTGTTATTCCAAAGCAAATGAATAAACTATATCAAAGCGATCTCAATTACCAAGAAGTGAAGTAGTTGAGATCATCTACTTAGAAATCAGTTCTACAAGAAAGCTTGAAGTTATATTGCAGAGTGAGTGTGGGTGTACTTTGAGAGAAGACTCACACCCATACCAACACCCAAGTAAAACTAACTTCTTCTTATTAAATTATTTTTGTAAATTTAATTGGTGCACATTTGTTACAGTGAAAATATTCTTTCGAATCTTAAATTATAAACCCAGAACATATGTTCTTCAAATCGTTGATTATGTTATTTTTGTGCAAAAAACATAAGATTTTTCTTATGAATGCAGGTGGATCCCTAACGATTGCTCACATGACGATTCGTTCGATAATTCAAGCTGCATAGGGGTGTGGATGTGTGGGATAGGTGCGGGTGTAATTGCTGGGAAGAACAACACCCACACCTGCATCACTCAAGCCACAAAAGAAAAATAGAAGTCTTATATATACGAATGAAACCACCATTAATAAACAATATGAAAAAAAGTATAGATGAATACAGTCTATTTCTTTGTGTGTTAGAAGATTCCATTTTCATCTGCTTCAAAATAAGACCTAACTCAAGTACTTCTACAACAATAAATATCTTGACATTTTGATGAAACTTGATGAAAAACACGGTGTTTTCACTTCTATTTCGTAACACTTTCATATATCGACTGCTGCTAACTAAATATCCAATGTTGGCAAGAAAATAGTAAACTGAGAAACCAAAGAGTTGTTTTCGAATAATATGAGAAATATAGTGTTCCATATTGAAAACATGACTCATACGAATTCTTTGACATCTATATTTTTGAGATGAAGAGTAGTTAAATCAATACTAGATACGTTTAAGAGAGGGCATTCTCATTGCAAGGATGTAGGTGTGAGTAAAGAGAGAAATACACTCACACTCATACCCTCGAGATACTTTTCATGTAATGAAATAAATTCTAGCAAATGAATAGATATTCGTTCGACAAAATTTATGCTGTTTAAAGAAAGTAAAAGATAAGTATTATGAATAATTTTTATATATTTAATTGATAGAGTTCAAATGACTAATCCTTAAAAGATGAATAAATTGGACACGACAATGTTCAAAAAATATTTATTTTCAATATTTTCATCTTCTAATCCTTTTTTTTTTATTCTTCATATATAAAATCATATTGATCTTTTAATGAAAATTTCTTCAAACATTATTTTTAATTTTTCAAGTGTTGTTAGATGTAAATAAAATTGTGCAAGACAAATCAAAAAAGAAAATAATTATCAATATTACTTTTTTTGTGATAATTATTAAAAGAATAATTTGCAAGACTATCGTTTAATTTAGATTTATAGAAATGTTGTGTTTCTTCAAGACAATCTCTATATATCGTAGGTGATGATGATATCGTTTGATTATTTCTATCGTTGATATTATCATTGATCGAACTAAGCACTTAATACTAGAATAATGAAATAATAAAATTAAAAACAAAAATAATCATGTATCAATATATATATATGTACGATAGTTTTGAATAAATTGGCGAACTAAAGAACAATTAATTACTTGTTCATCATGTTATATCTAGCCATATTTTTATTGCCATCTTAATAATATTTGTTTTATATCAGTTACAAAAAGAAAATATATAATTTATACACATATAGTATAAACATCATAAATACATTTCGTACTATGTCCATGTTGACTTAACAATTAATAATTTTATCAAGTTTTTGAAGAAAATTGAAGAATATCTTCATCAGTTAAATCTTTTCCATTCTAGAATAATAATAAAAAACAAAACCCAAGTAGGTCCTATGAATTCTTATAACAATCGGAATTTACTAATTTACCAATGAAAATCAAATGGTTAACATTGAATTAAATTAAAGTTTTTCTTTAAATATGATCATCATAGTTAGAGTAGCGTCCAGTTCATTGGAATGTTTAGGGATCTTAAGTTTCACTTGTAATAAAGTTGCATTATGTTCAAGACTCATCGAATATTTGAAAACCGCATTGAAATATACATTAAAAACAAAACAAAATTGAATACTATTGATTTTAAGATAAAAATAGATCTAGAAAGATTCGTATAAGCCATTTCTATCACGAATTGATCTTAAAACAATACTGACAAAATATGCTCTGATCTGCTCAGATTACTGTTTTCCTTGGAATTTAAACCAGCCAATAGAACTTGAAAAAACCGATTCAGCTAGACTTCATTATGAATCATTCCGAGAAAAATTTTATCACGATGCAACATGAAAAACTTCTATGATGGAATATGGTGATCTAAGATTTTTGGAAACTAAATGCAAGACTAAATATGTGGCATACAAACATATCATTAAAAAATGTTGTCTTGACAAAAAAACTTACATGTACTTAATTCTATTTACTGTAACTTTTGCTGTCTTTTTTTTTACCACATAGTCATTATCTAATTCTAAATTTAGAAATAACGAATATCATCGATGCATTCAAGAATATTCTGTCGTAGAAAAAGTTTTCATTGATTAATATATTCTTAGATATACGATGGTTCGTTCAGAATTTTTCAATAGTTAAAAACATATTTGTGAGATACGAACTGATACGAATAGAAAGAAAAATCTCGGATGAATGGATATGAATATATTGTGAAAAACAAATAGAATAATAAACCCTACATCAAAGTGTCGAAAATCATTTCCTAATATAAAAGAAACATATTCAGTAGTCATTCGAGCTAGTAGTTTTTATTAATGTCTGTCATAAAGCAATAAATAATCAAATAATTAATAGTATTATTCTGCATTGGTTAAAAATATAGGAACCTACTATTGTTATTTCAAGTTAACATGCAATTATAAACATAATTTTTTAAAAATTCGATTGAATGTAAAAGTTCGTTTTGAATGAGAAGATCAAATTGATGGGATGTTGTTGAATTATAAGGTAATATTGAAGACTATTTCAGACAAGGCTGATTTGTTGCAACGATTGTCTAATTATTTCATAATATTTCTATTTTTAAATAGTTGTTTGAGTTTGAGTTTACTATTCAATTGTTTACAATCACTGGAATACTTTTTTTACCAAAGCCATCTGAATTTTTCCTTCGTCCTTTTCTCTTTTAATGTGAGTGTGGGCATAGATCTTGATTACACCTTTGTATTACTATGCCGTCAACTTTCTATGTAGCGACATATTCTTTAGGAGGAATGAGAGTCGAAAATATCTTTCAAAAGATATTTTAGACTAAAGTTGATGCTTTTATTTGTAGACGAACGAAATTACATTTATGCTATGAAAAAATGGTAACACTGTGCTTCTCACCTTCTCTTCATCATATTAGCATCAATGGTTAGCTTTCAAGTTTATCTCAATGACAAAAAAAATGAAAAACAGTATTTGTATCGGAAAATCTAAATTGACAAAGAACAAACAAATAACTATGACAACTTAGTCATATGATTCTAACGTTATCTAATTGAAGTTCTCAAATAATGATGTGCTATGATTGAGTCATAATAAGTTTACATGTATGACTCATGCCATTTTGTTGTCATCGATCAACAAATCAATGATAAAGCACAAAAAAATCGTTGGATTGATTTCAATTCACGAGAAAAAAATTCATACGAAACTATGTCAAAATCTATCTGTACTTTCATCTAAATTAAATACGTTTACAAAGAATGTATGCGATTGGTTACAGATTCGACGAACGAAATAAAATCATCATTCCAACAAAATAAAATATGTACTATTTATATAGATATATTTTATTTTATCATGTGATACTTATTGCATAACTTGTTAAACTCAAAGAATATTTATTATCTGTCTGCTATGTATGCTATACATGAATTAAGAATATAGTATAATGGTGAAGAGTTGAATTTTCTTTCAGATAGTTAACATTCAAACAATACTAATGATTCATTTTCTTTGATGAATACCGAAAAGATGAATTTCGAATCATTAGCCAATGAATTATTGCTTTATATGTTCGAATTTCTTTCTACTCATCATCTTATCGATGCATTTCATGGTCTTAATTCACGATTCAATTGTCTTCTTTTTCATCATTTTACTGTTACAGGTATCGATTTTCGATCATTACATGCCGATAAATTTGTTACAATCTGTCAAGAATATGTCCCAAGTTTGATCACTCAACTACCTCCAATGCAGATATCAAAGCAAAAGTGTTTTCAATCACTGAATCAATTCAATACTCATAATTTTGCACTTACTCAATTTATTCAATTGAGATCATTTCCATTAAGCAATCCTTTACAAAAACCGATTCCGAAAAAAATCATCTTAGGATTGTTTCACTTAATTAATCTTACAGATTTGAACTTCAGTCAGCATTCTTTGGTAGCAGATGACTGTAAGCATATGTCAACTGACTATTCTTTAATAAATTATGTATGGAGTCTACCAAATCTCATTTATTGTCATTTGGACGCTACTAGTTGGCATCATTTGGGTTATGGTAACTTCGTAGTGCCTACGGTGATGTCGTCAAGTATCACAAATCTGTCTATATTGCATCTAGATACATACTCTTTTGATCTCAATCAACTATACGTGAATACACCAAATCTTCAACAGTTTTCGATATCATTTTCTGACAGTTTTCCTCAGCAAATTCTAACATCACCTGTTCTATCAATCACATCTTTAGAGCTGTCGCTAAGTGAACATCAATATGATCTACTTAATATGTTACAATGGATGCCTAATTTATGTCGATTGAAAATGAATTGTTCTTTTTACATCAGTGGATATAAATTGGAAAATATTATTTCTAATCATTTGCACAAATTAAGAAAATTCGATTTTAAACTATCAGTATGCTTTGAAGATGATAATATGACCGAAGAAGTGGATGAATTACTTAGTGCATTTAAAACAACATTTTGGATTGATCAGCATCGTTGGTTTGTGCAATGTCAATGGTATCCAGCCACGTCAAACTATGACCTTTTTACTTTATCATATGCTTTTAATGATGTTTGTATAAAGTATCCATTACTCTTGAAATCTACTTATCCTCAAAATGACTACCATCACATATATGACGCTGTACGTTGTTTAAGATATGATAATGAGACTAGAAAATGCTCTCAACAATATGATATTCGATTCTACAAACTAGAAAAATTGGAAGTACAACTTCCTGTTGATGAACATTTCTGGTCAATTGTTCCAACATTCGATCGTTTAATTTCATGCGACATAATATCACATGAGAATAGCAAAGAGTGTCAAGATCAGTTACGAGTTCTTCTGTCTCGTGCATTCAATCTGTTGTTTCTAAATCTTCCACGTTTAAAAACAAATGATTCTCTAGTAGGCGTATCATCGCAAATCGACGATAGATTGAAAAAACAGCTCGATCTGAAAGAACTTGTGGGTTCATTTGACGAGAAACAATGTCTGACTTTCTGTCATTTACCTCTAGCTGCACAGTGTGAAGAACTTCACATTTGTGTAAAAAATCGCATATCAATATGTGATCTTGTTAGAACAATGCTTCATTTGCGGTTATTATTTGTGAAATGTGACGATGATAAACGACAAAAGCGATCTGTAATCAAACAAGATAAAGAACAAGAAAAATCAGAGGAAGATGAACTTGTCAACTGGTTAAGACAGCAATTGTCAAATGTGCAGCGATTGGTTCGAATATCTCGTTGGGGTTCTATTATTGTATTGAGATTTTTTTAAGATGAACATAATAATAACGATAGAAGACTAATGGACTTCTTTTGTCTTTATTGTATAATATGATAAACAGAATAGAGCGAATCAGATAAATCTTTATTCAAAGATATTTTGAAAAATTAGGGTATGAGCGTGGGTGGATATTGGAGTGAGTTTGGATTGAGTATCCACTGAACATCAACTCAACCACAACCCCACCCGCACACCCTGCTAGATAGTTTTGTGAATCAATATCAACTTGTGCAATGAAACCAATGTGAGTTTTAAAGACAACTTCTAGGATTTGATAACAATTATTACTGTTTTCTGAGCATGAATATCTTGTGAACATCAACTTGAATACATAACAAAAATATGGATTTGAATACTATGTAGAAGAAAAAAAATTTGTAGACCTAAATGGGTAACGTACTTTTTTTATTTTGTCTATAGTTTCGATTACATCACTAGAAAAGAATAACCATACAACTAAAACAGACAATGCTAAAATTGTTTTGTAAAATGCGAAGTGTTGATTCAATTGATCTCATATGGATAAGAGATTTTGGATGATTAAAGCTTGTAAGAGCATTTTCGGTCAAAGTCAAAAATGCTTCGGGACCAGATACGTAGATATGTGTATATGGTTTTATCCTGCCTTCAAGATGGCTCTTTGAAATTACTTTTTGTTCAGTCAAAATTTTGTATTGACCTTGTGGAAGCATTTTCTTTAACGTGTCGACAAATGCAGCATGACCTTCAGTTTGGACACATTGAATTAATGTTACTGCACTCATTTTTCCTTGTTGGTTCAATTCGTGGAGAAATGCCATGAAAGAACCAATGCCAATACCATCACTGATAAATACATGACTTTTTGCGTCAGTTGCGAGTGCAAAACTACCGACAGGTGCTGAAACTAAAATTGTACTTCCGACTTGGCGATTGTTAATAATTTCATCTGGAACAATACTGTTTTGATCAAGATCAGTTACTTTCTTGAATACCACAGAATAAGTGCTACCATTAAATGATTCAAGTAGAGAGTAGTGACCATGATGAAGAACACCATCTTTTTTTCAACACATAATGTAATATATTGTCCAGGATGATAAGGAATGAATTTTCCACCATTTTGACGTTGCATTGATAAAGTATAAATCGGCCCACTGGCGATTCCTCTTTCTTAACAATTGTAAATTGTATAAAACTCTTATCACATTCATCAGTGCCAAGTTTGTCGTATAATTCCTTCTCTTTCCTGATAAAAGTTTCGGCAATAAGATCATAGAGAGCTTACCATGTAGCCATTACTTCAGGTGTTGCTTTGTCATCCATATATTCTTTGATTGCTTGTAATAAATACTTGCCGACAATTGAATAATGTTCTGGTTTAACTGTAATAGAACGATGTTTGCTAGAGATACGTGACATTTGTGGTATCATCACATCTATATTGTCAATATTTTCAGCAAAAAAATAGACAGTCATGGCCAAGGCTGCACGTTGCTTTCCAGTTTTTTGATTTGTCTGATTGAAAAAGTTGCGCATTTCTGGATGTTCTTTGAACATTGTGTTATAGAATTTTGTTGTAATTTCTTTGCCATGGTCCTTCATGATATGCGCATGTTGTTTGAGTAGTTGTTTTCGTTCTGCAGTAGTAACCATTTTAGTTCTAAAATAGAAAGAGTTTGTTTGCTTCTTTGACTAAACGCCACGGCTTGAAAATCTATCTTGGTTCATTTATAAAAGGTGGTTAAGTTTCATAAGAACTTCTCTTGTTCCATATGGGAATTCATATGAATGAGAGATCATCAAAGATATTCCGAACGAAATCTTACCTAGAATAGGATTTGCCAGTAAGTTGATAATACGAGATGCACACTAAAACAGAACAAAAATATGAAATTTCAAAATGTTTTTAAAAAGTGGGTGTGATGTAAAGTAAAAGTAAACAGTTTTATCTAAAGAAACAATCGGTGAAACACAGTAAATGGAGCCAATAACAAAATCTGTAACAAACTAGTTAATTGATCTTTAATGGATTTGACGAAAGTAAATTTATCTATATATTAATCAATTTTTTTCATGATCAACTACATATATACATGAGCTGCAAATCTGACAACTTCAATATATTCCTATCTGGGCCAACTTCTGCATAGAAATGTATATTTCATCACGACTTAGAATACCTATGTTACCATTATATAAATATATATGGGACAAGAGAGTATAAAATATAGGGATGATTTAAGTCATTTTTTTTATGAACTTTGTGAGTAAGAACTGTGGGTTTTAAACTGCCTCAGACTAAGGCTAAGAAAGAGGATGAGAGAAAGCAAATAACGACTACTTTCATTTAACATGGAGTCTCCTATAACATGCATATATATGCTCTAGAAGTATGAATAGATACATCCCAGCAAATATGTGGGATCAAAAATAAGCTTAGACTCTTGTAATACTCATTGATACTCGAACTCAAATTAGATATTTACTTGTAATAGTTAGAGGGATAAAATAAATAGAGGCTTGTTCTATTCTTGGTTAACTGAATAAAAATATGGGAAATGTAGCTGGTACAGAGTGGTCTATAAATAACTAGATGATAAAAAATTTACATATCATTAATTCGATTTAGTCAAATAGACTGATAGTTTGATTAGTGGTAAGGTTTTACTCGGATTTTTCATGTGAACAATGTGAATAAATTCTATGTTCAAAGATTGTTGGTTGATTTCATAACAGTTTTGCCTGTGTCAGTAAGAGGAATAAATATGAAGCAAAGCTTCAATTCAGATAGAGTTGAACGAAAAATATCATCACATAAAACAACATGCTAATTATGATTACATCTGTTTACGAGTTAAACTTGTAAAAGAAAATTTGAAATTTTTCCATAAATAATAACATATAGCATCCTTTGAATTATTTTGTTGAAGATATATTTTAACGGAAAAAACATCAGCTGCTTTCTCAAGAGCCTAAAACTCAAATTTCATCGAACAAGAAAGTTGTCCCATCCTATTCAGAAACCTGATGTGAAGTATTCAGCAAATATTGTTTATTAATCAGCTGAGAAAATGAGAAGAAGAAATCAAAACGAAGTTAATTAATGATATCACATTGGTCTTCATAGGAATAATTTTATAAGTCAGTTAGTTTAAGTTCTGGAATTCGTGTTCGACAACTGAAGCACAAAATTCAAATAATTCAAGTATCGAACTCGAATGATTTTCGTTTCTCTGAAGTCCAATATAATATCATTCATAAAAGCTGTTTTGATTTCTTTCTGCAATTTTCTTGATTGATCAACGAAAAAATATTTAAAGAATACTTCACATGTATTTTACTTACTGATGACCAACAAAATATCTATTATGAAATCAACCACAATATTGAAATATATAATTTACTTACATTATTCATATGCATAAAAAACATAGCGTAGAGTCCTACCATGAACCAAAATATCAGCCCATTTAATTGAATCAAAATAATGATATATATATATTTCTTATTGTCTAGTTATGTATATAGACCACTTGGAACACCATATTATGAATATACTGAGAAAAATTATCCATTATATATACCGCAACTGAAAATGTCACCTATGATTATTGGTTTTTAGAGCAAAACCGACGTTATGGCAAGGGCCAAAAAATCGAGATAATCTATAAACGAGATTTCTAGGTTAATAAAACATCGCTACCAAAATGTGTTATTTTCCCTTGATTTGTTAAAAACAATAATTGATAGTTCCTAATTTGCTTTGCAACAATAAATTATAAACAAACCTTGGGGAGCGAGGAAAATTATCTTTTTTGGTTTTGCCAGTTTCATTGATATCTTTTGAAGAGAGAAAAATAAATATAAAAAGTTGACGTATATCTCTACCAGGTATGGTGACCTCTTTAGTTATTATCGCAGTAAATGTGCGAATGCAATCAAACTTATTATTTTACTGCCAGAAAAGGACAAATAGGAATTACTGTAGATAAGAACAAATAATCGAAAGTCAATCGCAACGGAACACAAAAAGATAGAAAATCATATAAGTAAAGCAGAAAGTGTAACGACATTGTTATATCCGTTCTTTCTCGTAAATTTCTTGCCTATTATTCTTATTTTCTTCTTCTGTTCTATTTACAGTTTGATCTACTTTTCTCTCCCCTACCCTCAAAACATAATAAAACACAATTCCACCATGCTAATGCTTCTTCTACTGAAAAATCGTCGCAATAAGTAAGGAAAAAGCAAAAAGAACAATGGACAGATCAAATGTATACAAACTAGAGCAAACATTGTGGCCTGAATGTATAGATGAGACTGCATTTTTTTCTATAATGATGAATATTCCCGTACACTGTAAAATGTAAAACTAATTAAGTTAAAACAGCTCACATGATTTAAGAAGTTCTTCAATAAGGATAAAATAATCTTTAATACTATGAGATTTTTTCTTTGTGCCATTGGAAAAATATCAATTATTTCGGAAAAATAAACGATGATAAAATGAAACAATACGTGTAAGACTTATTAAAACAGTAAATAGATCACTTGCACGATTCAAGAACATTTTCTTCGTATGTGTGTAATATTGTATAAACAAATGCTCCAATATAGAAAACGCTTGCTTTTTTTTAAATAAATGCATTAATATACAAATAGATTTTATTGCCAGAATTAGCTCCATAAAATGGGTCAGAACAAATATTGATTCGACGAATCAGCTATTCATGGAAAAATAGAAAAAAAAACAACGAATTTATATGTAATACTAAAATTACACCAACGTTTTTGAAAGAATTGTTCAAGCTAAGAAATATTTTAACAATCTTTTGGCTGAGGAAAAATATGCTCTCTAGGACTGCATGCTCGGATTCTAAACTTTAACAGACATCACTACAATATAAAGACTTATTTCTGGTTGAACGCCATCTTCAAATAGGTTTTTTATTTTTATTTTCTCAAATATTTATTAATGCCCAACATACACAAGAAAACAGAAGAATATTAAAGAACAACAAGGTGCTCTGAGAACTCACAGAAATTATCATAAGCATTGTGATCAATGGTTTATCACTTTTCATGAGTGTAATAGATTATGAGGCGATTATTTGAAAACTAACAATCATAATACATGAGCACGGATCGTCGATTACATTATGACTAATTGTGATTTTTCGATATTTATTTCAATTTCAGTGTATGGACGGATTGAGTTGTATTTCTACAACGCCTTCTTCAGAACATCAAGTTTTTTATTTGTTGTTTTTCTTTGTTCAAAGTCAGAGAAAAGTCGTTTCCTTGCTTTTTTTTTATAGAAATTATTGAATTATAAGCAGATCAAATGAAGTTTTTGAGCACACCATTTGGATAAGTGACACCGAGTCTATTATATGCTGCTATGAAGCAGGGTCTAATCGAGATTGAATCAACTAAAACATGAGCGATAAATGTGGATATGGTCCTTGTCTTTAGTGGCGTCCAAATTCACACCCATCTATGAATTGATTCATTATTCGTTTCCTTCTCTTTCGTGTATTTGAAAACAAATATTTTTTTGATATATTTCAACAATTTGTTGATTAGACTTTTTTTACAATATGAAAACAACTTCTCGCTACGTAAGGTGCTTGACATTTTGAAAACAGAAAAATAACTATGACCGGCGTCAATATATAATACAATTCGATTTTTTTTTCGAAACATCGTGAGAACAATTTGAGTGTGAGTGTAGGTGTGATTATCAACACCACAAGTGGATCCACATCCACACTATCGTATATGCGATTATCACTTAGCAGAACTGCAGATGATAGAGAGCATAAACATGAAATGTAAAAGAGACGAGGAGGTGTGAGAAGGCTGAAGGAATACGCATGGTTTAAGAAGCATATTTTCGATGTTCTCTACTTGATAAATGTTCTGTCTTTTCTTCTTATTTTCCACTGTTTTCATTTTTCTGGATTCTTGATGATGTACATGCTATTCTCTATTTGATTGTAATACTGGAGCGATTTCTCGCAGAAGTATTTTGTGTGTTCAACGACGTATATCGTGGTTGCTATTGTCGCTATATTGGATAATCTTGTAGAGAATGACATGCATGGCGCGTCCTTCGCATTCCATTAACCATCAGGAGGAGCGGAAGATAAAGAGGACATAGCAAACAGCATCTAAACGATACAATTAGATTTAACATTAAGAGTCTAATTGTCAGTCCAATGTGCGTCCAATTATTGGTGTTGAATTTGTTCTGTTGCTTGAACATATCTTTTATTTTTGCATGGTAGTTGTTCACGCGTATGTTGCATTTTTGTTCCTCAGAGTGATATTAACGAATAAACTTCGCTTGGGACGCCTATTAGATAGAAAATGATAGTACCGAATATATGTAGCATGATGTTTTATGATAATAGATGAGTGTGGCTGTAGAGTGTGATTGTAGTATCTCTTGAAGAAAGGACGAACACTCACACTCATCCACACCCTCGATGTTTTCTTGCTGACATTCGCTCCGAGTTTTAGATTGAATCTCTAACTGGTTTGGCCACATAGAGAGTTCAATTCTGTACAAAATGATGGTATACTCCAAGGTTCATTGAAATAAAAAAACTGAGTTGCTGCTGTGTTCCCGCTATCACGACAGATAGTTTAAGATGTTGAGGGTGATTCTCCATTTCTCCATCCCACAATTTTATTGCATAGTTGTTAACCTCACCCTTCCTCGATAAGATGCACAGGTCGGAATAACCAGCATAGGTAGTTTATTTTAAAAAAGAAAATAAGCCTTAAAATAATTGAATCAGTTACATTTTTTGCCGAGATATTCTCGAAACGTCAATTGGCATACTTCCGTGTCCATTGACGTGCAATTTTATTATATTTATCACGATCGAATCGATAAAGACGTGCAGCTTCAAGATCAGCCGGATCATCGGTATTCGGATCGTCGAACAGCGAACAAATTGATAATAATAACTTTGAGATGGTGAGAGTGCATTGATTCCCATGGATTTCCATGCATATATTACCATTTGGAAACACATTTGGATGAAATATTTTCGTGGTAAATTTAATATTTGGGCATTTAATTGGATAGTCCGCTGGAAAGTTTATATCGAGAATGAAAACGCCTCCTTGATAAGGAGTATCAGGAGGACCCGATATTGTAGCTTGCCAATGAAACATATCGTCAGGATAATATGGTCTTGCATCAACATACTCTGGTGTATCTTCTTTTATATCTTTCAGTTCTTTCATAATGCGTGCTAAAGCCATTGATGCTCTTCCTAAATGAGATTCAAAAAGCAATATTTGCTAAAAAATTCATTGTTATTCGCTTAGTAAAAATTGACTTTTACTTAGTCCTTTCGTGCAAAATTGGACGTCGATTCACAGCTTCTCACGTAAGAAATTAGATAAATTTAACCATTTTAAAAAAGTCTAATACCACTTTTTTTTTACTATGAAAATGCATTAAAAGAGGCCTTTTATCGAAGTCTTACACATTCTATTTCTCGCTAAAATGAAATCAACCTAAAATAACTTGTCAGACTTCGTTAAAAAGCAAATTTGCAACGCGTTTTCATAGTCAAACAAGTAGCATTAGATTTTGTAAAATCGTTTAATGTATACCAATTTTTACATGAGCTGCAGTATCTTCATTTATATTCTCTAGAGATGATGAAATTGTGGATCAATTTTCTATTTGCTGTGTAACTACTAGTGTAGAAATAGAGAATAACAGTCAAGTTCGCTCAGCTTACTTTCTATTTGTTGGTGATGAAGATCTGCTGAAAGATGGATCAGAATAAAGGGTGGGTGTGGGTGTGGGTGGGTGTGGGTCTGGGTGGGTGTGGGTGTGGGTGGGTGTGGGTATGGGGTGGGTGTATGTACGAATGAAGGGAAAAGTAACACCCACACCCACACCCACACCCTGTTTTTTGAAAGCTCATATTTAAAGCATATGAAGTATATCACTAATAAAGATTATTTATGAAGTCAAATTCTTCTGAACTACTGTAATCATCGAACTAAACTATAATCAAGGAACTGATTTACCGACATATTTCATTTCTATTTGTTCTCACACAAAATATGTTTGTACTATTATCAAATTCTGCGTGTAGTGTAGCGTCATCATTTGTGTGGGACTGAACTTTCACGAAAACAAAATATATAGGTAAATATATCTTTTGTTTCTATACGTTTTTATCGAATTTTTTTTTCTGATCTTCTATTCGAAGTAAGTGCATAAGTGGATACAAATTTCGACAATGATTTGATGATTCATGCATATGTGTCAATAGACTACAACATCGTCTTTCACAATACATCACATCATCTTCATCGTCGTCGTTCCCATCATCAAATTTATTTCAGTGATTGATTTTTTTATGATGGCAGTTGATATGAAAATTATGATTTTTTATCTCGGTGATAAAAATCTAAAATATAAATTTCCTTCAAACTCGGACGCTAGTTTAATCGATGAAACACTTCGTGAATATTTCGATCTTTCGAAGGACAGCGAATATCATCTGTTTGATATACAAGATTCTTCACTTATAAACATATCATCACTCCATTGTCTCAATAATGAATCAAAGATTTTGATCAAAATGAAAAACATTGCGAATGCATTAAATAGTACATATTATAATAATGAGTGAGTATATTCCTTTTTTTAATATGGATTGATGTAATCTCTCATTGTTTCAGACAATCATTTTCAAATCTTTAATCAATTACTTTATCAACTAATCAAGGTAAAAATTCGTCCATTTTTGTCGTTGATGTATGTGTCTCAATCTCCTTTTAGAAACGCTCTCATTTAGTGAAAACTCAGAAAAAGCTCCAGCCGATTTATCTTCAGCTAGCTCCACCAGTGAAAGTGATAATAATAGAACCGCCGTTCATTATGTGAGTAAAACTGATGGCAGTGATGTTACCAAATTATCAAAACTACAACAGAGGAAAAAAGATCAAAAGCTAAAAATTCTGCAAAACACGAAGATTTATTATTTTCTTGAAAAAAATGCAGAAATAAGCGCTGGTAAATCGTTCATTCTATATAATATAAGATATCTATCGTTGAAAAATTTTAGTTACAGCTGTTCCAATTTCACAAGAGTTAAAGAAGATATTGAACATCCAGTCGCACCAGTTGTATGATTTTTTAAAGTTTGTTCGTCACAAAACAGACTTATCGTCATTAAAACTGAACGATGAAAACGTAATAGACACATTCACGCATGTTTTTAAAAACGTTTATATTAACAAGATTTGATGATCATTTTTTTTCTATTAATAAAAAATCCTTTCATTTGTGCTCTTGTTTCCGCTAGTACTTTTCTTTATATATTAAAATAAACTTTATTTCCATTGATATAAACAATGATAAAAGGTATTTATTTGAAATATCCTGATGAACAACATAGAAAACCTTATTAACGATCATGCTTAATATTTGAGTATCTATAGAAAAATCATTATTTTATACGAAATTATCTTTATATTTAGTTTATTAATTCAATTCAAAATCATATTTAGTTAAACAAATATAAATATTTATAGAAGAATTATTACTCAACACGAAATTATTCTTCTACTTAATTTATTTATCTAATTCAAAATTATATTTAGTTAGATAATTATTTATTTCATAGATGAATAATTAGTTCAATGATAGAATTAAATTTGATAAATGTTCTTATCTTTATTTTTTCGAGGATGTCAAATGATATGTTGATGAAATAAAATTATTAATTCCCAAAAGTTCTATTGGAAATAACAGCTTGATTTATTTTCTTAACAATCCTTCGAATATTTTTCTCACATCTTGATTCTATTTGTGTAATTCAGAATATAATGTAGAAATTCTCTTTTATCAGAATATGTGACTCAAAATTAATTATCACGAAAATAAAAATAAAAAAATCCTTTTCTCTTGAATATTAAACGGAAGTATACTACAAATGGGGTGTGACACCACTCCTCCTACTTTCAAAATCTTACTGTGGAGTATCTCTCCAGCTTTTGAAAGTCTTTTAAGATGTACATGAAAGAAAGACTCTAATCCATCACGCCCTCTTCCCTTGCCTTGAATATCTCGATACGCGTGGGATATTCATTAATTATTTAAGGGTGTGGGTGGGTGTGGGGGTGGGTGTGTGGGTGTGGGGTGTGGGTGTGGGTGTGGGTGTGGGGGGGTGTGCGGGTGGGTAGGGATGGCTTCTTCTAAACACACACCCACAACCACACCACACACACACACCCACACTAACGCC
>CAJNSZ010000115.1:185179-207649 GCA_905329745.1 Rotaria sp. Silwood2
ATTGTATAATTAAATAAAAGTTTTTCAAAATTGATCATTCTTTTTAATTTTCGAATCATTTCATCATCGACTGTTGGAATACGAAAACATAATAGACAAAGACGATCATTACAATCTTCTTTAATTTTTTTTGAATATATATCGCAGAACAAATTTGAAATCCATATGTTTGATATAATCTACTTTGAGACATTCCATATAAGGACATAATTCCGACAGAAAAGAAAATTCTTAAAATTTCATTCATCTTCTCAAGACAAACATTTGTAATTTTACTTGTATCTTCTGTTGAAGAAGAAATGAAAAGTTCTTCAGAATATAATATTCTTGGCTCATAATATGACAAAGAATGCATTTTTAATGTTTTAAGTTCTGGTAATAAATTTAGAATTTTGATGAATGCACCAATGAAAATTTTTTCTTCTGGAATTTCCAAATCATACACTTGTGCTACAGTTAAAACACCTCTAGTAGCTACAGTCATTAATTCTTCAATATCATCAGAATCAGCATATCTCAGAGTAAGTCGAGTAGATTTGAAAAGATCAAGAGAAGAATTACAAATCTTATCTTGTGTATTTTCATACCATCTTTTTCTAAAAGAAATAAGCATTTTTTTCATATAAAAAGATTTGCTCAATGTACCTGTATGAACGAACTAAATAAATAAAAGACTCACTATTGATTTCAGCTTCAAATATTCATTGTCGTTCAATCCAAAATGATGAAATGAATTGATTTGGTCCTCCATTATATATAGAATATTTATATACACTACCACCTCGTTCATAATATCGTAAATGAAATTCTTCTAATTGAGGTAAGGATTGTAAAATTAATTTTTCCCATCGATAAGCATTAAGAAAGGCTATATCTGGAGATCGAGTATTAACGCGTAAAATTTTTAATTTAGAACATACTTTTCTGATAAATATTTCAAATTCATCAAATTTTACATGATGCATATGTATTGAAACATCTGTTAAATTTGATAATATTATTGGTAATATAGTTCGAATGTTTGAATCAATCTCAAATTTATGACATAGATCAAGACGACGAAGTTGAGATGTATAAGAAATTATACTATGAACTTCGTTGAGAGTACAACGATGATGAATAGAAAGATATTCAATGGTACTCTGTTGTTTATTGATAGCCAGCGGTAATGAGAATGAGCTGTTCTTTCGATGAAAGATGAATCTGCACCATTTTAATGTCGGCAAGGTGAATATTAATCGATAAATGTCATTTAGATTTTCATAAGTATTAGATGTTTTGATACTTACTTAGGGTGTACCAAAAGTTCTGATCACGACGTTACATAGCCATATAGTAAGCTTAAAAAAAACTTTCTTTCTATATAGTCTAATATAGAAAAAAGTACTCTATTTTGCTANCAGGGAAAAAATCTGTAAAAATCAACTTTTGAATGAGTGTTTTTCTCCGTCTACATAGTTTTGCTAGAGCTTAAAAGCATATTTCCAAACATGTTATAATGAATTGACTTTCCACTAATAGTGCATTTTTTCTTCAGAACTCTACTTGTATCCATTCATTCTACTGTAGCTCATATAAATATATAAGGCTAAACTTTTACTTATTAAGCTTCATATCTGTGTCACAATTGCGATCGGAAAGCTCGGAATTATTTGAAAAAAAGGAATTTTTTTTCATTCAGAGTCCAAAATGCAGGAATCAAATTAGAAAAACAATGCTCTTAGAATGAACTGATAAAGGAAATGAAGCTTTATCAATTGGATAAAGTGATTGATTTATAAAAGGGTTTACAATATTAAGCCACTTTGTAGTCCATAAATAAAGGCTCAAATCTTTTTATGACTCCATCAGAAAGTCTGATCGAAAATTTACTAAGAAAAACTATGCATCGTATAAGCTTTCAATCTTATCAGTGCTTACAAAAATTTATTACACCTCTTTATCATAGTTATAAGGCAAATATTTGATGAAATGCCCATTATTTTTACAAAAACTTTTATCTGACATAACTATGCCTCTAAATACTATTTTAAAAGGTTTTGTTTAAACATTATACAAAAATAGTAAAAATAATTCTCATTCTATAGAAAAAAAAGTCATTTGCTGGTTGTACAAAAATAAAATATTTAGTTTTTAATGAAATTGGACTCATGGAAAGTTCCTATTATCAAAAAAGCTTTTATAAAAATATATCCTCAATTTAGAGAAACAAACAAAATATTCAGTGTTATAATAATGTTTCTAATTTTATGCATGAACGATACGTGTTACGAAGAAATTAGAAAAACACCATTCTAATTCTAATCAAATTTCAAATTCACTGGTAGCATGCATATGCTCACTCATATACTTTTAAATCTACACCTCAATACTCAGATGCGCATGTCCATAATGCAATAGCTTTACTGTTAAACTTATACCCTACTCAACAGAATTCTTCATTCAGAGACTGGTTCCTGAGATGTAATTCTCACAAGCAATGCGATGGAGATGTGACGAAGATTTTTCCAACACAAGCACCATGGCTTCGCCATGTTTCAACTTTCAATAATCATGTAAAGTTTACATTGTAAAACTTTTATTGCAATATGTTACTTGCTTACTTTCTCTGTTGCTTTTCGATGTTATTCTCCTGAATATATATTTCAGTAAAAATACATGAATGGAAATGAGAATTTCGATGGCTGATTTTTAATGTCTTTACACTCAATCGTATTCTATTGAAAATTTAATTATCACGTTTGATGAGGAACTATACTCTTATAGGAATAATCCTCTGATAAACTTGTGTATCATTAAAAGTTTATAGATTTAAATATTCCAATGAGTGGTCAAAGATCGATCATCGAAAATCACAATCGACGATTAAATAAATGATAAATAGGATGTTGACGTGAACATGAACCTGCGTCTGATGTACTACCTTATCTTATCATCCCACACTCACATATCCTCAAGATATTGTCCATTCTAGGTAGCTTCTTTTTCATACCAAATTTCATGGCTGATCAAAAGAAAACTGAAAGAATGTGAATATGACCTTTTTTTTTCTTTCCGTACTCATCCACACCCATTCCGCATACTATCAGTAGTTGAACTTGAAATGATCTCGTGCTATGATTTATTTTCTTGAACCACTTTCCTAAATCAACTTCCACTCTCAGATCGTAATTGTGTAAATAATTTTCAAGACAGTTGATCTGATCATTTACTCAAAAAACAATGTGATTTCTTGATCACTGATGCAGAAAAACTTTTTAAAATCGTATCATGAGATGAACTTTACCGACTAAGAAAAAGAATATTTATTTAATGAAAACAAATTCTTAAAAAGAATCAATAATACATATATTAAAATTATTCCCATTCTATATACATATGATCTGCTACACGTTTAATTGTATAATTAAATAAAAGTTTTTCAAAATTGATCATTCTTTTCAATTTTCCAATCATTTCATCATCAACTGTTGGAATATGTAAACATAATAAACAAAGATGTTCATTACAATCTTCTTTAATTTTTTTGAATATATAGCGTAGAACAAATTTGACATCCATATATTTGATATAATCAACCTTGAGAGACTTCATATAAGGACATAATTCCGAAAGAAAAGAAAATTCTTCAATTTCATTCATTTTCTCAAGATATACATTTGTAATTTTACTTGTATCTTCTATTGAAGAAAAAATAAAACGTTCTTCAAATTTAACATTCTTAGTTCATACAATGAAAAAGAATGAATTTTTAATGTATTAACTTCTGGTAATAAATTTATAATTTTGATTAATGCACCAATAAAATATGTTTCTTCTAGAATTTCTAAATCATACACTTGTGTTACGGTTAAAATACGTTTAGTAGCTATTGTCACTAATTTTTTATTATCATCAGAGTCAGAATATTTCAGAGTAAGTCGAGTAGATTTGAAAAGATCACGAGAACAATTACAAATCTTATCTTGTGTATTTTCATACCATCTTTTTCTAAAAGAAATAATCATTTTTTTTTCATATAAAAAGATTTGCTCAATGTACCTGTATGGACCAACTAAATAAATGATAGATTCACTATTGATTTCAGTTTCAAATATCCACTGTCGTTCAATCCAAAAAGATGAAACAAATTGATTTAGTTGGCCATTATACATAGGATATTTATGTACAGGACCAGCTCGTTCATAATATCGTAAATAAAATTCTTCTAATTGAGACAAAGACTGTAAAATTAATTTTTCCCAACGATAAGCATTAAGAAAAGCTATATCTTGAGAATAAGTATTAACACGTAAAATTTTTAATTTCGAACATATTTTTCTAATGAATATTTCAAATTCATCAAATTTTTCATGATGCATATGTATCGAAACATTTGTTAAATTTGATAATGTTATTGGTAATATAGTTCGAATATTTGAATCAATCTCAAATTTATGGCACAGATTAAGACGACGAAGTTGAGGTGTATAAGAAATTATAGCATAAAGTTCGTTGAGAGTACAACGATGATGAATAGAAAAATATTCAATAGTACTCTGTTGTTTATTGATAGCCATCGGCAATGAGAATAAGCTGTTCTTTCGATGAAAGATAAATCTACACCATTTTAATGTCGGTAATGTGAATAGTAATCGATAAATGTCATGTAGATTTTCGTAAGTATTAGATGTTTTAATATTTAAAGAGAAAAGACGAGGTAGACTAGCCAAGTTAATAAGAAGTGAGATAAGTCTAATTGATTCAATGTCATAAATACGAAGCGATTCGAGAGCACTCAGCGAAGGTTTAATGGTAAACCATAAGAAAAAAGTATCAATTTGTATTGATAAACATACTTTTATGGAGACTATTTTATGCATATTTCTACAGAGAAATTTTTTATAGCTATTTCTATGGCCTTCTTTATATTTTAAATGATGAATTTTAATTTTAAACAATAGAGATGGAGAGTTGAGAATTTGTTGAAAACGATGATTAAGGTTTGAAAATGCTTTATGTATTGCATAACCATCAAGATAATCAAATACTTCATAGAAAAATTCCATAGGTAAACTTTCAATACAAGTTATTGATCGATCGCATTCATCTAATTATTTATGACAATACAGAAAAACGTTTATATCTATTGTTCACATAACTTACTTCGTAATTTCTTGATTTCTTCTTTTAATGATTGGTTTAAAGATAATTTTCGTTTCATTTGATCCATATATTGGTTTAAAAGTTTGGGTTTGTTTCTTTCTACAAAAAATGCATCTATGAATATTTCTATTTTCATGCCATTGCAAAAATAACAACTATTTGTACGATTTTATATTTTAGAAAATAAAATATTTACATATAATTCGATCTGAAAAAGAGAATATTATTATTTACAGATGATAATATAACTGTACAGTGTGATAAAAACTAAAGAAGTAACTGTCTCGCTATGATCAATAGCGATACCTATTGAGTCCTTTCATTAAACCAATTGTGTCTATATAACAGTATGAACACACTCTCATTTTGATGAAACGGAAGAAAAAAGAGGGAAAAGTGTAGCGTTGAAGGTCAGTACTATGAAGAAGAGGTCACATAGAAAAGAAAAAGAAAGAATATTGATTTACTATCTTCAAATACAAAAAACAATTGATGCCACATGTTCGTGACCAACAAGCGAATTTGGAACATAGCTCATTGAGTTTTAGGATTATAGATACAAATGAAACAGAAAAAAAATAGAAAAGCAGATGGCAAAAACATAAAACAGACGAGAGAATAAGATTAATTNTATATTTGAAAACTATCATTGTTTGTTTTATTACAAGCTGCTTATTATTTTCCTATTCAAGATGCTATTATCAATGATGATTGATTGATTCATCTTTATTATTCTTAATCAAATTAGGAAGAGCTAAATATTCAATGGATAGTCACAAGAGACTGAATACGAATCGAATCAAGATTTTTTCATTCGTTTCGATTTCTGATACTGATGAATATTGTAAAAGATAGAAAAATGATACACAGTGAAAGCTTAGGTGTGGTGTGGGTGCCAATGAGCAGCATTCGTGCACCCACATCCCAATAATTACCTGATGGCTGAAGGACAGACAAGTGTATGTAATTCTTGGAGAGAAGAATTCGAATGGATTCAAGATGTGGAGTGATCTCTCACAAGACAGTAGGATAAGTTCCTATCTGTTTATTGTTTTTCATTGTGATCTGATCTCTTGTCTTGGTGCTCATTCTGCAGATGTTTTTCTGGATGATCTGAATGCTCTTATCCGGTCTCTTTTCATATGAAAATTCAGACTTGGATCGAATATTCTGAGATCGAAAAAACAAAAATATATAATCAGATTTCAGCTTATTCCAAAAAATGAAAAACAAAACAATAAATATTAGTAAAACTGTAGACGAAATCTTTTTCTCTCAATCCGAAATGCCCCCAGTAAATATCATCATGGATGACCTTGACAAATGTATAGAGAATGTTCAGAAGTCTTTTAGGAAACTGGAATGATTGAAAGCGAGAAAATTATTATCAAAATCAGTATTACGAAAATGCTTTTTCTCCTATACTTTCCCACCTCTCGTCTGGCTTTTCCCTCTATTTCCTTTTGTGCCAAAAACTTATCAAGAAACTTTAAGACGAAAGTTTAAAATTGGAATGAGATTAGTGTATTGCTGTCTCTATGTGCCAAAACAGATTTTGTTTTCAATGATAAATGACCAACCATTTGGTTTTTAAGCTAAAAGATACAAAAGAAAATTTCAAGTAAATGCATAGGTCTAATTTGGGATGGTCTCTTTTCTATAATGATATATTTTTTGGGACGATTTCAAAAAAAGTCAAGGTGATAACCGTGGTCATTTCCTTCGGATGAGAAGAGTGAAAAAATTGAAAAAAGACATGAGTTTCTGCTACTTAAGTGGATTGTTTTTCTTGATTAAATGCTTCCATGTGAATTTAAGTTCTTCTCTTGTTTTTTTCTTTTACCCTTATTCAGTTTTCGTATTCTTTTTCTCTTCCTTGTATTTTTTTCTTTTCCTTTGTTTTTCTTATCAGTTTTCGTTATTTTTCTTTTCCATGTGCTTCAAAGCGTCATACTGTAGCTTAATGTCGTAACGATGAAATTGTGCCACCCACACCCATATTCTTCAAACAGTCATTGTTACTTCCGAAAGACATTTCTAAAGAAAAATACTGACGTCACAATCCATTGAAGAGTCATTTCATTTAGCAATTTTGATTCATTATATACCTTACTATTATGTGCAAATCATGTTTCAATCATTTCTCTGTGGAAGTGCTGTACGAAATATTCGATTATCTTCAAGGTCACGAAATCGTTCTCGCATTTTCGAATATAAATCCTTATTTCGATGGTATACTACATACATATCCATACTATCGACTTGACTTTACAAAAATTCTCCGAACTCATTTCAATTTTGTCGATCGTTACATTTCACCTACCCAAGTCATCTCACTTACGTTCTCCGATAACTATGAAACATGGTATCAAAGTAAACATCATCTTTATAATATCCAACTATTAGAATTCATACACATCAGGTCACCAACATTGATTAAACCTGATTCTGATTCATGGAGGTCCATCTTATCACATTTGTCTTAGCTTAAGAATCTGCGTTCGTTCTCATGCGATACTGATCTTGATTTTCCGTCTTGCTATAGACAAACTTTATGGCAGCTGAATCGAATATGTCTTGACAACGGTAAATGGCTACAGCTTCAATTATGTCCACATCTTACTTACTTGAAACTCAAACAATGTACATTAAGCGAACTCCAAAGTATTAGTTTTCGTGCATCTCAGCTGCGAACGCTAGAAGTTCGTATTGTACAAGACAGATTGCCACAATCATTTCTATTAATGTTGCCCTGTTTGTTTAAACTCGTACTCGATGTAAGTGGTAAGTATTAGAAGAAAATTGATTTTCATCTCTTACAAAATTCAAAATTGTTATTCTCATATTTTTCAAACGCTAAATAATCATGACAACATTAGACATAAAAGATATTGTGTCCTAGTCTAAAAAAACTATGCTNAACACGAATCGAATCAAGATTTTTTCATTCGTTTCGATTTCTGATACTGATGGATATTGTTGAAAATAGAAAAATGATACACAGTGAATGGGTAGGTGTGGTGGGGGTACCCATGAGAAGCATCCGTGCATCCACACCACAATAATTACCTGATGGCTGAAGGACAAACGGGGGTATGTAATTCCTGGAGAAAAGAGTTCAAATGTATTCAATATTTGCAGTGGCCTCTCACAAGACAGTAGGATAAATCTCTATCTATTTATTGTTTTTCATTGTGATCTAGTCGCTTGTCTTGGTGCGCATTCTTCACCTGTTTTTTTCGGATGATCTGAATGCTTTTATCCGGTATCTTTTCGCACCAAAATTCAGCCTATGATTGAGTATTCGGAGGTCGAAGAAACAAAAATATGTAATCAGATTTCAGCTTATTCCAAAAAATGAAAACAATCAATAAATATTAGTAAGACTGTAGGCGGAATCTTTTTCTCTCAGTCTGAAATTCCCCCAGTAAACATCTTCAGGGATGACCTCGATAAATGTATAGCGAATGTTCAGAGGTCTCTTGAGAAACTGAAATGATTAAAAGCGAGAAAATCATTATCAAAATAAGTATTACGAAAATTCTTTTTCGCCTATACTTGCCCACATCTCGCTTGGCTTTTTCCTCTATTTCCTTTTGTGCCAAAAACTTATTAAGAAATTTGGAGACGAAAGTTTCGAATCGGAATAAGATTAGTGTATTGCTATTCCTATGTGTCAGAACAGATGTTGTTCTCACTGACAAATGACGAACTATTTGGTTTTTACGCTAAAAGATATTTTTAAAAAATTTCAAGCAAATGTATAGGTCTGATTTAGAATGGTCTCTTTTCTATCATGATATATTTTTTGGAACGATTTCAACAAAAGTCAAGGTGGTAACCTTGGTCATTTCTTTCGGATGGGAAGAGTGAAAAATTTGAAAGAAAGACACTTCTTTCAGTTTTTGTTATATTTCTTTTCCATGTGCTTCAAAGTGTCACAGACTGTAGCTTAGTGTCGTATCGATGAAACTGTGCTCATATCGTCTAGATTCCTCTTACTGTGTTTCCACATTATTTTTACATAACCCTGTGTAAGCACTCCCGAGCCTAACAATAAATAGAAAAATCCGCAAATAAAGCTTCAGTTTCTTGTTTCGTTGTCATTTTTTTTCAATTTAGCAACACCTTCGAATTTTTCTTAAACGCCAGCGCTGTGTTCTGTTTATTTTTGTTGTATCATACTTTGCTATGCAATTTAAAGGAGAAAAAGAGAAAGAAAATGACAGTCTACTTTTGACGAGCATTGGTATTCTTCAAACAGTCATTGTTACTTTCGAAAGACATGTCTAAAAAAATATATTGACGTAGCAATCCATTGAAGAGTCATTTCATTTAGTAACTTTGATTGATCATATACCTTACTATCATGTATAAATCATATTTCAGCCATTTCTCTGTGGAAGTGCTGTACGAAATATTCGATTATCTTCAAGATCACGAAATTGTTCTCGCATTTTCGAATAAAAATCCTTGTTTCGATGGTATACTATATACATATCCATACTATCGACTTGACTTTACAAAAAATGTCCAAACTCATTTTTAATTTTGTCGATCATTACAGTTCACCTGGTCAAGTCATCTCACTTATGCTCTCCGATACCTATGAAACATAGTATCAAAGTCAACATCATCTTTCTAATATCCATCTATGAGAATTCATACACATCAGGTCACTAACATTGATAAAACTTGATTCTGATTCATCGAAGTCCATCTTATCATATTTGCCTAAGCTTAAGAATTTGCGTTCGTTCTCATGCATTACTCAAACGATATAAATTAAGCAAACGCCCAAATATTTGTTTTAGTGTAGCTCAGCTTCGAACGCTAGAAGTTTGCATTGTACAATACAAATTGTNGGTTCGATTCCCGAACGAAGCATATCATTTTGTTTTTCTGAATGAAAAATTCAAACATCGAAAGATAAAAGGAAGAAAAAGTATATCATATAAAACATGTATAACTCCTTTCTAATATCTACTGAATACGAATCGAATCAAGATTTTTTTATTCATTTAGATTTCTGATACTGATGAATATTGTGAAAGATAGAAAAATGATACACAGTGAAAGGATAGGAGTGATGTGGGTGCCAATGAGAAGTATCCGTGCACTCACATTCCAATAATTATCTTATGGGTGAAGGACAGACAATGGTATGCAATTCTTGGAGAGAAGAGTTCGAATGTATTCAATATTTACAGTGATCTTTCACAAGACAGTAGGATAAGTTCCTATCTGTTTATTGTTTTTCATTGTGATCTGATCTCTTGTCTTGATGCTCATTCTGCACATTTTTTTCTGGATGATCTGAATGCTCTTATCTGGTTTCTTTTCACATGAAAATCGAGTCTTGGATCGAATATTCTGAGGTCGAAAAAACAAAAATATATAATCAGATTTCAGCTTATTCCAAAACACGAAAAACAGAACAATAAATATTAGTAAGACTGTAGACAAAATCTTTTTCTCTCAATCCGAAGTTCCCCCAGTAAATATCTTCATGGATGGTCTTGACAAATGTATAGAGAATTTTCAGAGGTCTTTTGGGAAACTGAAATGATTAAAAGCGAGAAAATCATTATCAAAATCAGTATTACGAAAATGCTTTTTCTCCTATACTTTCCCACATCTCGTCTGGCTTTTTCCTCTATTTTCTTTTGTGCCAAAAACTTATCAAGAAAATTTAAGGCGAAATTAGTTTCAAATCGGAATGAGATTAATGTATTGCTGTCTCTATGTGTCAAAACAGATTTTGTTTTCAATGATAAATGACCAACCATTTGATTTTTAAGCTGAAAGATACAAAAGAAAATTTCAAGCAAATGCATAGGTCTGATATTTGGGATGGTCTCTTTTCTATAATGATATATTTTTTGGGACAATTTCAAAAAAAGTCAAGTTGATAGCCATGGTCATTACTTTTGGATGAGAAGAGTGAAAAAGACATGAGTCTCTGCTACTTAAATGGATTACTTTTCTTGATTAAATGCCTCCATGTGCATTTAAGTTATTCTCTTGTTTTTTTCTTCTATCCTTATTCATTTTTCGTATTCTTTTTCTCTTCCTTGCATTTGTTTCTTTTCCTTTGTTTTTCTTATCAGTTTTCGTTATTTTTCTTTTCCATGTGCTTCAAAGCGCCATACTGTAGTTTTGTGTCGTAACGATGAAATTGTGCCACACACGCCCATATTCTCCAAATAGCCATTGTTACTTCCGAAAGACATTTCTAAAGAAAAATATTAACGTCACAATCCATTGAAGAGTCATTTCATTTAGCGATTTTGATTCCTTATATACCTTATTATTATGTACAAATCATATTTCAATCATTTCTCTGTGGAAGTGCTGTACGAAATATTCGATTATCTTCAAGGTCACGAAATCGTTCTCGCATTGTCGAATATAAATCCATATTTGGATGGTATACTATATACATATCCATACTATCGACTTGACTTTACAAAAATTCTTCGAACTCATTTCAGTTTTGTTGATCGTTACATTTCACCTAGCCAAGTCATCTCACTTACGCTCTCCGATAACTATGAAACATGGTATTAAAGTAAACATCATCTTTATAATATTCAACTATCAGAATTCATATACATCAGGTCATTAACATTGATAAAACCTGATTCTGATTCACTGAAGTCCATCTTATCACATTTGTCTGAACTTAAGAATCTGCGTTCGTTCTCATGTGATACTGATCTTGATGTCCCGTCTTGTTATCGACAAGCTTTTTGGCAGCTGAATCGAATATGTCTTGACAACGGTCAATGGCTACAACTTCAATTATTTCCACATCTTACTTACTTGAAACTCAAACAATGTACATTAAGCGAACTCCAAAGTATTAGTTTTTATGCATCTCAGCTTCGAACGCTAGAAGTTCGTATTGTACAAGACAGATTGCCACAATCATTTCTATTAACGTTGCCCTGCTTGTTTCAACTGGTACTTGATGTAAGTGGTAAGTATTAGAAGAAAATTGATTTTCATCTCTTACAAAATTCAAAATTGTTATGCTCATATTTTTCAAACGCTAAATAATCATGACAACATTAGACATAATAGATATTGTGTCATAGTCTAAAAACCTATGCTTAATATAGAGTCAGAGTCTGTTCATAACCAGTGATATCTTTAAAATTCGAAAAAAAGTGATTCTACTTGAATAACAACTGTTCAAATGAAGATTCAAGTTAATATTTTTTCTGACTATTCATTGATATCAACAAAACGAAACTAAAAAAGAAAGCCTATCATAAGCACAAAATAATATATGTCAACAGAACATTTGAAAATTATATACGACGGAAATGAGTAGCTCGACAGAGTACTACAATGGGTTGCACGGTATAGGTGTTGGTGTTAATATTCTTTTCACTCACATCCACACTTCATCGAAAACAATAAGTTATATTTATGAAGTCTACATTTATATCATCTTTTTACTATTTTTCTGTTCTTAACATCAAAAGGAGTTTCAAAATAACTTTTGAGTTTTATTCGCAGATTTTCAAACAACAATGAACAGTTTTGAACATCTGATTATAAATTTGCCTCGTTTGAGACATTTGGAGTTACATGCTCAAGGTCAAACTGATTTGATCAATGGATATCATTGGCAGCAATTGATTAGCAAGTTGATTACGTTGAACTTTTTCTTTGTAATAGGAGTCGAATTGACTGAAACCGTTCTGAATTCATTTCGCAGTTCATTTTGGATCAAAGAGAAACGATGGTTTGTGGCTTACAAAAGCAAAAACTTGTTTTCGGTACCTAAATTTGCTGACACAGTAGCAAATATTTGTTCCAAGTCACTGTTTCTCTCAACAGCAACTGACATGAGTCTTTACTACAATCACTTCACACGTTTAATAGTGTCAGAATCATCTTTTATTTATTCTAATCGATTTTCTCAAGTTGAGACATTGGATCTCAAACTACCGATATATTGGCACAAACTTTTCACCATGATCGACATCAGTCGAGTGAAACATGTAATTTTATCTCCAACAACCAAAATGTTCACGGCTCCGCTTATATTGATGAAGATATCGAATATCCGTCACCTAGCAATTAAGAACAGCATGGCATATTTTGTCAAATATGCTCAAGGATTTCGTTTTGAACATATAACAACACTTGAAATACATACTGACCATAGTGATACTAAGTCTAGCTATTCAGTTGAACAAGTTTGTTACGTATTTTTATCTGTTGAACGTTTACATGCCACTATACAATCTGAGAAAATGATTATTGATTTCTTTAATGGATTGAAACGTTTGTCAATTACCTCATTTGACTGTTCCACATTAATGCATGTGGGAATAAAAGATAGACCTCAAAGTTTACCAACTTTTTTAGTAAAAGATTCATATCCAAGAGAAAAAATAATATTTCGTTATGATCATTGATCTGGAATTCTTCATGCGTTAATTGTCGATCAAGTAAGTTCGTCTGTTTATGAATTATTAATCTTCATCTATGTTCTTTTATATAGTTACCAAAACGAGAATATTCTCGCCTTTATATACGCCATATATTTAATACTATTTTATGTATTCTTCCTGTAATTTCTCTATGCATACCATTTGTCATAGTCTTCTGTGTCGATCAAATTTCATTCGTTCTTGCAGAACCAGCTACACTTTCATATGCATGCATCAAGCTAATTTCTTATCTAATTTTCTATGCTATTTTTGCTATAATAGTCTTCTTCGTTGTTTTACTCATCTACAAAGTCGATGTACTTATATCAGATTTTGATAGGAATCCTTTTGTAACAGACTAATAAACAATCATTCTAATATAAGATTAATAATCAATATTTCGTGATGCTTTTAGTCAGATACAATATTAGATCATTCGTAACACTGATTTTGCCTCTGTTTATCCTTTATAGATGCAATTTCTTAAAAGTAAATACATCGAAGTAGTTTTTATTATTTTTCACCGATAAAAGTCCGACTTTATTTCACCAGACATAACTTTCAGTAAGCCGTCACTTCCATCAGTGCTAATATATTCTTCCAGTGAAATCCATAATCAAAAGCCTTGAGAGTTTGTACTCGATGACGAATCAGACCGTTGACAATATTTTCTCTATGAAACTATTATAAATTGAGCAAAATTAGAAGATCTGGTTTGAGCAGCTCCGATCGTTGCTTACGTCGAATGGTTCATATATGAAAATTGAAATAATGTATTATCGAAAAGTAACTTAATAAAATATTTGTAAATTTCTACAGTATGGCTTCAGAATTTGGGTAGCACTTCTGACTTAAGATTTACTCAAAGTAGAAACGAAAATTATTTCAAACACATTGAATGAAAGAGTGAACATATTCCTATAAAATGGTATACTAATCAATTATTTGATCGGACTCATTTATCAACAGTGAGTATTGGAATGAGGACCGCCATGTCAACTTTCCCGATTTCAAAGAAAGATAGATTTGCAAAACACTATTCTATACAGAAAACCAGTTATATAATGCATACATTAGGGGAGACTATTGCTGAAAAAAAACGGGTGTGGGTGTGTCGAAGTGTATTAAGATCTACACCCACACCCAGCCACACCCACACTCACACCTACACCCTCACACCCTCACACCCACACCCACACCCAAACACCCACACCATTACTAAGTAAACTAATTCATGAATTATTTATCAGACACAATAAAAAAATAATGTGAATTTTTAACCTCAGTCAAAAGGTCACTGTCAATATTGAATTGGCTTATAAGAAATTTACAGATAATGTATAAAACAATTTGTTTTTCTTTCTCTTTTTTGTTTCTGTCTGTCCTGAATATTCCACTTGGACGAAATCAAAATTTCGTCCAAGTGGAATATTCAGAACAGGCAGAAATAAAAAAGAGAAAGAAAAGAAATTGTTTATAAATGGTGTCCCAGAAGTTCTGAAACGATTTTAAGAATTCACCGTTCTCGCATTCTACAAAAGCAAATTCGCTGAAACTTTGGTAGATTGTTGTACATACGTGGTACTACATAACTGCAAAGTTTCAGGTCTATTGCTTGCACTATGGATGAGAGCCTAGAATAACACTGTCATGTACTATTTTCGAAATTTTCCTGTATTATGGGTCTGTCAAAATGTCTATATCTCGGCTTAGGTAGATGATAAAATCTTGAATTTTTTCTTAAAAGATGCGCCGTGAAAAGCTCTACAAAAATTGTAATAATAAATCCCTATTGACTTGTGTTCATACTCAAAATGAAAAAGCTACATGATAGTACGACTTCTTACCATACTGTAAGTAATAAAAAAAGGTTAGCAAGACCCGTTTTGTTTTGCATGTATCTCAGCTTGAGAAAATGATAAAATCATGATTTTTTTTCAAAAGATGCGCCGTCGAAAGCTCTACAAAAGCTGTATAAAAAAATTCCTATTGGAAAACAAAAAAGTCTTCCAAATCTTTTTTTATTATCGTGAGAAGTCGTACTATCATGTAGCTTTTTCATTTTGAGTATGGCAAAGACCATTAACACAAGTCAATAGGGATTTATTATTACAATTTTTGTAGAGCTTTTCACGGCGCATCTTTTTAAAAAAAATTCAAGATTTTATCACCTATCCAGCCCGAGATATAGATGAAATAAAAAAAAATATTGCACATCCCGAAGATGACCAGGAAAATTAAAAAAATAGTACGTGTCAGTGTTGTTCTAGGCTCTCATCCATAGTACAAGCTATAGACCTGAAACTTTGCAGTTATGTAGTACCACATATGNATAGAGAGAAAGAGAAAGAAAATGACAGTCTACTCTTGCCGAGCATTGGTATTCTTCAAACAGTCATTGTTCCTTCCGAAAGACATTTCTAAAGAAATATATTGACGTAACAATCCATTGAAGAGTCATTTCATTTAGTAACTTTGATTGATCATATACCTCACTATCATGTATAAATCATATTTCAGCCATTTCTCTGTGGAAGTGCTGTACGAAATATTCGATTATCTTCAAGATCACGAAATTGTTCTCGCATTTTCGAATATAAATCCTTGTTTCGATGGTATACTATATACATATCCATACTATCGACTTGACTTTACAAAAATTGTCCAAACTCATTTTTAATTTTGTCGATCATTACAGTTCACCTAGTCAAGTCATCTCACTTACGCTCTCCGATACCTATGAAACATGGCATCAAAGTAAACGACATCTTTATAATATCCAACTATGAGAACTCGTACACATCAGGTCACTAACATTGATAAAACTTGATTCTGATTCATGGAAGTCCATCTTATCACATTTGCCTAAGCTTAAGAATTTGCGTTCGTCCTCATGCACTACTCAAACGATATAAATTAAGCAAACGCCCAAATATTTGTTTTAGTGTAGCTCAGCTTCGAACGCTAGAAGTTCGCATTGTACAATACAAATTGTCACAATCATTTCTATTAACGTTGCTCTGCTTGTTTCAACTAATACTCGATGTGAGTAAGAAGTATTAGAAGAAAATTGAATATCATCTCTTATGAAATTCGAAATTGCTATGATCATACATTTCAAATGCTATATAATCGTGACAACATTAGACATAAAAGATATTAGGTCCTAGTCTAAAAAACTATGCTTCCTATAGAGCCAGGATCTGTTCATAACCAGTGATATCTTTAAAACCCGAAAAAAAGTGATTCTACTTGAATAACAAGTGTTCCAATAAAGATTCAAGTTAAAATTTGTCCTGACTATTCATTAATACCAACTACACGAAGCTCTAAAAAAGAAAGACTGTCATAAGCACAAAATAACATATGTCAACAGTGAATTTGAAAGATGATACTGGAACATTTTAAAATTGTATATTTCAACAAGTTGTTTTTCAAATGAACCATCTATTTGAGTTCTATATCTATGACGGAAGTGAGTAACTCAACAGAGTATTACAGTTGGGTTATAAGTTATATTTATGAAGTCTACATTTATATCACCTTTTTACTATTTTTCTGTTCTTAACATCAAAAGAAGTATTCGAAATAACTTTTGAGTTTTATTCGCAGATTTTCAAACAACAATGAACAGTTTTGAACATCTGACTATAAATTTGCCTCGTTTGAGACATTTGGAGTTACATGCTCAAGGTCAAACTGATTCAATCAATGGATATCATTGACAGCAATTGATTAACAATTTGATCACGTTCAACTTTTTCTAAGTAATTAGAGTCGAATTGACTGAAACCGTTCTGAATTCATTCCACAGTTCATTTTGGCTCAAAGAGAAACAATGGTTTGTGGCTTAAAATGAAAAAAAAACTTGTTTTCGATGCCTAAATTTGCTAACACAGTAGCGAATATTTGTTTTACGCCACTGTTTCTCTCAACAGCAACTGACATGAGTCTTTACTACGATCACATCACACATTTAATAGTATCAGAATCATCTTTTATTTATTCTCATCGATTTTCTCAAGTTGAGACATTGGATCTCAAACTACCCATACCCTAATATTGGCAGATATATCCAACATCCATCACCTAACATTTAAGAATAGTATGTCGTGTTTTGTCAAGTATGCTCAAGGCTTTCGTTTTGATCATTTGACTGTTCCGCATGAATGTGTGTGAGAATAAAAGATATGCCTCCAAGTTCGCGAACCTTTTTACTGAGAGATTTATATCGAAGAGAAAAAATAAGATTTCGTTATGATCATTCATCTGATATTCTTCATGCGCCAATTGTCGATCAAGTAAATTCGTCTGTTATGAATTATTAATCTTCGTCTGTGTTCTTGTAATTGCTTTATGCGTANTTTTGTTGTATCATACTTTGCTATGCAATTTAAAGGAGAAAAAGAGAAAGAAAATGACAGTCTACTCTTGACGAGCATTGGTATTCTTCAAACAGCCATTGTTAGTTCCGAAAGACATTTCTAAAGAAATATATTGACGTAACAATCCATTGAAGAGTCATTTCATTTATTAACTTTGATTGATCATATACCTCACTATCATGTATAAATCATATTTCAGCCATTTCTCTGTGGAAGTGCTGTACGAAATATTCGATTAACTTCAAGATCACGAAATTGTTCTCACATTTTCGAATATAAATCCTTGTTTCGATGGTATACTATATACATATCCATACTATCGACTTGACTTTACAAAAATTGTCCATACTCATTTTTAATTTTGTTGATCATTACAGTTCACCTGGTCAAGTCATCTCACTTATGCTCTCCGATACCTATGAAACATGGTATCAAAGTAAACATCATCTTTATAATATCCAACTATGAGAATTCATACACATCAGGTCACTAACATTGATAAAACTTGATTCTGATTCATGGAAGTCCATCTTATCATATTTGCCTAAGCTTAAGAATTTGCGTTCGTTCTCATGCATTACTCAAACGATATAAATTAAGCAAACGCCCAAATATTTGTTTTAGTGTAGCTCAGCTTCGAACGCTAGAAGTTCGCATTGTACAATACAAATTGTTACAATCATTTCTATTAACGTTGCTCTGCTTGTTTCAACTAATGCTCGATGTGAGTAAGAAGTATTAGAAGAAAATTGAGCATCATCTCTTATGAAATTCGAAATTGCTATGATCATACATTTCAAATGCTATATAATCATGACAACATTAGACATAAAAGATAATAGGTCCTAGTCTAAAAAACTATGCTTCCTATAGAGCCAGGATCTATTCATAACCAGTGATATCTTTAAAACCCGAAAAAAGTGATTCTACTTGAATAACAAGTGTTCCAATAAAGATTCAAGTTAACATTTGTCCTGACTATTCATTAATACCAACAACATGAAACTCTAAAAATGAAAGCCTGTCATAAGCACAACATAACATATGTCAACAGTCAATTTGAAAGTTGCTACTGGGACATTTTAAAATTGTATATTTCAACAAGTTGTTTTTCAAATGAACCATGCATTTGAGTTCTATATCTATGACGGAAGTGAGTAACTCGACAGAGTATTACAATTGGGTTATAAGTTGTATTTATGAAGTATACATTTATATCACCTTTTTACTATTTTTCTGTTCTTAACATCAAAAGAAGTTTTCGAAATAACTTTTGAGTTTTATTCGCAGATTTTCAAACAACAATGAACAGTTTTGAACATCTGATTATAAATTTGCCTCGTTTGAGAAATTGGGAGTTACATGCTCAAGGTCAAACTGATTTAATCAATGGATATCATTGACAGCAATTGATTAACAATTTGATCACGTTCAACTTTTTCTTTGTAATAAGAGTCGAATTGACTGAAACCGTTCTTGAATTCATTCCGCAGTTCATTTTGGCTCAAAGAGAAACAATGGTTTGTGGCTTAAAATGGAAAAAAACTTGTTTTCGATGCCTAAATTTGCTAACACAATAGCGAATATTTGTTTTACGCCACTGTTTCTCTCAACAGCAACTGACATGAGTCTTTACTACGATCACATCACACATTTAATAGTGTCAGAATCATCTTTTATTTATTCTCATCGATTTTCTCAAGTTGAGGCATTGGATCTCAAACTACCCATACCCTAATATTTCGTTATGATCATTCATCTGATATTCTTCATGCGTCAATTGTCGATCAAGTAAATTCGTCTTTTATGAGTTATTAATCTTCATCTGTGTTCTTGTAATTGCTCTATGCGTACCATTTGTCATAATCTTCTGTGTCGATCAAATTTCATTCGCTCTTACAGAACCGGCTATACTTTCATATGCATGCATCAAGCTAATTTCCTATCTAATTATCTATGTTATTTTTGCTATAGTCGTCTTCTGTGTTGTTTTACTCATCTATAAATTCGATGTACTTATATCAGATTTCGATTGGAATCCTTTTGTAACAGACTAGTAAACAATTGATTCTAATACGATCAATAATCAAGATTTCGTGAGGCTTTTAGTCACATATAATATCAGATCATTCGTAACACTGATTTTGTCTCTTCTTCTTTATAGATGCGATTTCTTAAAAGTAAATACATCAAAGTAGTTTTTATTATTTTTCACTGATAAAAGTCAGACTTCATTTTACCAGACATAACTTTCAGTAAGTCATCACTTACATCAGTTCATATATATGCTTCCAGTGAAATCCATAATCAATAGCGTTGAGAGTTTGTACTCGATCACGAATCAGACTGTTGACAATATTTTTCTCTCCGCAACCCAAATAAACAGTTCAATAGTTTTCAAAATGGCTTGCATTAAAGGTCATAAAACCCTCCCTCTATGAAACTATTATAAATTGAGCAAAATCTGAAGACTTCGTTTGAACAGTTCCGGTAGTCGCTTATATGGAATGGTTCATATATGAAAATTGAAGTAGCGTATTCTCGAGAAGTAAGTTAATAAAATGTTTGTAAATTTCTACAATATGACTTCAGAAATTGTGTAGCACTTCTAATTTAGGATTTACTCAAAGTAGAAACGAAAATTATTTTCAAACACATTGCATGAAAGAGCGAACATATTCCTATAAAATGATATAGTAATAAATAATTTGATCCGACTCTTTTATCAACAGTGAGTATTGGGATGGGGAACACCATGCCAACTTTTTTCCAGTTCAAAGAAAGATAGATTTGCAAAACACTATTCTATGCAAAAAACCAGTTATATAATGTATACAATAAAACAGAAAATTGCTAAAAAAAATCCCAATTTTCTCTGTCCAAACTTATTTTCCTTGCTTCTAAAAGTTCAACTAATAATTTCTAAGTCAGAGATCTTAAAGAAATGTTGAACCTATATACAGAAACAATACAACATTTTCATTCAAACTCAATGTTTTCAAAATTCAGTAAACTCCTTTAAGAAGTTGAAAAATGAACGAATATTTTGTCAAATAATTCATCAATTATTTCAAAAACCTTTTGNATATTGATGAAGATGTCGAATATCCGTCACCTAACAATTAAGAACAACATGGCATCCTTTGTCAAATATGCTCAAGGCTTTCGTTTTGAACATATAACAACAATTGAAATACATACCGACTATAGTGATACTAAGTCTAGCTATTCAGTTGAACAAGTTTGTTATCTATTTTCATCTGTTGAACGTTTACATGCCACTATACAATCTGAGAAAATGATTATTGATTTCTTTAATGGATTGAAACGTTTGTCAATTACCACATTTGACTGTTCCACATTAATGCATGTGGGAATAAAAGATAGACCTCAAAGTTCACCAACTTTTTTAGTAAAAGATTTATATCCAAGAGAAAAAATAATATTTCATTATGATCATTCATCTGAAATTCTGCATGTGTTAATTGTCGATCAAGTAAGCTCGTCTGTTTATGAATTATTAATCTTCATCCATGTTTTTTTATATAGTTACCAAAACGAGAATATTCTCGTCTTTATATACGCCATATATTTAATACTATTTTATGTATTCTTCCTGTAATTTCTCTTTGCGTACCATTTGTCATAGTCTTCTGTGTCGATCAAATTTCATTCGTTCTTGCACAACCAGCTACACTTTCATATGCATGCATCAAGCTAATTTCTTATCTAATTTTCTATGCCATTTTTGCTATAATCGTCTTCTTCGTTGTTTTACTCATCTACAAAATCGATGTCCTTGTATCAGATTTCGATTGGAATCCTTTTGTGACAGACTAATAAACAATCATTCCAATATAAAATTAATAATCAATATTTCGTGACGCTTTTAGTCAGATACAATATCAGATCATTCGTAACACTGATTTTGTCTCTTTTTATTCTTTATAGATGCGATTTCTTAAAAGTAAATACATCGAAGTAGTTTTTATTATTTTTCACTGATAAAAGTCAGACTTTATTTCACCGGACATAACTTTAAGTAAGCCGTTACTTCCATCAGTGCTAATATATTCTTCCAGTGAAATCCATAATCAAAAGCTTTGAGAGTTTGTACTCGATGACGAATCAGACCGTTGACAATATTTTCTCAATGAAACTATTATAAATTGAGCAAAATTCGAAGACCCCGTTTGAGAAGCTCCGATCGTTGCTTACGTAGAATGATTCATATATGAAAATTGAAGTAACGTATTATCGAGAAGTAACTTAATAAAATATTTGTAAATTTCTACAGTATGACTGCAGAATTTACTCAAAGTAGAAACGAAAATTCTTTCAAACACATTGCGTGAAAGAGCGAACATTTTCCTATAAAATGTTATACTAATAAATAATTTGATCCGACTCATTTATCAACAGTGAGTATTGAGATGAGAAACACCATGTCAAATTTCTCGATTTCAAAGAAAAACAAATTTACAAAACAC